>PYST01000141.1:0-95883 GCA_003049485.1 Ophioceras dolichostomum
GTGGTGGGCTGCTGTGGTGGAAGAGGGCGTGGCGGGCCGGGCGGCGGGGAGGTGCGGTGAGGGAGGGTGCGTGTGCGTGTGCGTGCTGGTCACGATGCTGCTACGCGTGCCTGCCCCGGAGGTAAGTGAGCCGGCGCCGCCTGGACCGTTGCCGCTGCCGCGGCCGATGGTGCCTCCCCGAGTGGGCAGGAACGTCATGGACGAGGTGCGCTCGTCGTTGTGGTGGCGGTGGTGACGGCCGCGCGACGATGACGAGCCGAGGTAGTGCGACGGCTTGTCTGGGGACGAAGGGCGAGTGCCCCCTCCTCCTCCTCCTCCTCCTCCTCCGCCTCGGGTGCTGCTCCCGCCACATCCTCTCCTGCCGCCGCCGTGGCCGCCGGTCAGGCGGCTGATCAGGAGTCGGCGGCGCCGACGTCGGTTGCTGCTGCGCCCGAAGGCGTAGAACACCACGCCGATCAGCGCGGCAGCCGCTGCGGCGCCGACCACGATGCCGCCGATGGCGCCACCTGAGATAGACGGTCCGCTACCTCCGGAGCCGCCGGGGGAGGAAGAAGAAGAAGAAGCGTCGCCGCCGTTGGCCGAGGTGGCGCCGTTGGGTTGGACGACAGTCGGCGAGTCGAGCGCCATGTCGTGCTGCATCTGCAGCTCGTCCTTATTGGTCTGTGTTAAATAGTGCCATGTCAGTAACCCCCCAGGTAGGTAGGTGCCAGTTGTCTCTCTTTCGGTCCTGAAATTGGAGAGTCTTGTTTGTCTGTCTGTCTGTCTGTCACTTGGATCCTGCGGTGGCATGGCATCGCATCGCATCGCGTAGCCCAGCCTAGCATTGCATGGCATAACATACTACTCGTTTCTCATGTGGTGCAAATTTGGGAGGACTAGGAAGAGTCGGGTAAGGATGGATGTTGGCCGTGGGGATGTCGACGTACGTTGATGCCTCCCACCATTCCATATCGGTTGCAGTCGTCCGGCCCAGACGAGTAATAGAAGATCGGGTTCGTGTCCATAATGGTCAGTCGCCATCGACCAGGGGTCTAGGTAGTTTAGTGCCCAAGGGTTAAAAAGTTAGCGAAGGATTGTCTCGTCGGTCCCCCTTCCCTCTTAAGCAGTAAGTGCTTCCTAGTATATGTTCAACACAACTGCTGTTCTTGTACATTGGTGCGGTGGGCTCACACTCACCGTGCTCTTGTCGTCAAAGAACCCCGACCAGAACCCCGTCTTGCCCGCCCCCGTCGTCTCGATGGGAACGCAAGGGAACATGTAAGCCGACCTGGCCACGCTGTGGTTCCCGGGGTAGAAGCTAAACTCTACGACGTCCCCGACATTGGCCAGTGTCAGGTTCGGCGAGAACGTGCGCCCGTACTCGCCGCCGACCATGACGATCTTGGTGGCGGCTGGTACGGCCGAGGATGAAGTCGTTGTACCTGGTCGGCACCGTTGGTTGATACGTCAAGAGTAGCGTTAGCATGCTTTTTTTTTGTCTGTCCAAACTCCCACCGCGCACCTTCTTGTCCCGTTTCTCTCTCTGCCGTCTTAGTACTTACCTCCATGAGCCATCACGGTCGTTGACATCATACCCAATATCACTGCTCCCGCAAGAATGAAACGCATGATCGCGGACATGCTAACGCCAAGACGCCCAGCGGGCGCCATGGCGTGGTTGGTTCGTGGTGCGTCGCTTGATGCTTCGGTAGCTGATGCGTCCTAGTTGCAAGCGGCGCAGGAGAAGCGGGCACTTCAAGGCACGGCAGTGAGTGAATGACGAGAGAGAGTAGGAGAGAGCAGAGAAGGTCTGAGCTCATGCCATATCTGAGCTCGAAGGAAGAGAATGGAAAACGACCCTGAAACCCCGGATCACTATTGCATAGTAGTTCCTTAGCAGAGTCTAGAGCAAAGCAAGGACAGGAAGCAGATAAGATTGCCAGCCTGTCTAGCTCGTTGCGTTGATGCTGCACGACAAGAAGATGCAGACTTCCTAGACTTGTAGACCTACTAGGTGGTTAGGTAGTAGCTATCGGCCGAATTGTTGGCCGGACGCACTCTCTCAGTCTCAGCTCGACAGGGCAGAACACATAGTACATACAGACAAAGAGAGGGAACCAGGGAAGCCTAGCGCCATCTTCTGGGCTCCCCTTCCACGCTACCTTCTTCCTCGCGTCCTCTCGCCCCCCTTGTCATCGTCCTTCGAGGAGACAGACATGGACGCTCAGGTCAAATGGTGGTCTGTCTGACCGTACCTGTCCTGTCGTCTACCTTAATCTTTGCATGCCTGCGTGTCTCAATTCTGCAAGAAGTGAGACTGCTTCTTTCCCAATAATATTGCACTTACGGGGCTAAGACATCCGGAGGGGATGTGCTTTGATTGGCAAGATGGGGATAGTAAAAAGATAAGTAGATCGTTAGTAGATCGGGCTCGGAGGACAGGCAAGCTGGCCAGATGGCTAGTTGATATGAAGCCGATATGAACTTCTCCGCTGATCTGCGGACCTCATTCTCTCTCCGTTTCTTCGTCCCTTGACCCTGATTTTCTTCTTTTCTTCCTTCTTCTTTGTCTGTTCCTCTCCGGAGGGTGCGGCCACGGGTCAAAGACCGGGCCGCAGATCTGGCGTAACCCGCCCGGCACCATCTCTCCAACCACGTCTCGCGCAGTCGCGAATGTGCATGCGACATGGTGGCACCGGGTGGTTGCACTTGGGAAAGGTGAAAGGTGTCTGTTCTGTTTCTTCCTCTTGTGGCCCCGAGGAGGGAATATCGTGCTTTTCCACGTTTCCGCCTGTCGCTTCCCCCTCTGCCCCTATTCATGTTGGTTTTGGTTTCGAGTTTGCTTTATGAGTACTCGAGGAAGAAGAGGTGATGTCCTTTTGACTTAGTGTCCTCCCCCTTTTTTCCTCCTTTGTGAGGAAATAGTTTACCGTTTGTGAGGTCTTGAACTATGGTTACCGTCGCCATCACCTGTGTTCCCTCCCATCGCTTGGACTGACCGCCAGCTGGATATGCCAAGTGTAGCTCGGCGGTCTCTCCTGCTAGCGACTGGCCACGAATCAGCACAGGTACCGGCCGGTCGGTGCTTCTCTCCGATCGGGCTCTATTTTGATGCAGAGGCATGCTCGGAAGGAGGGCATATAGGATCCTGATTCGTCGCGTGGTGGTGGATATATCGTCGCGCCTGTGCTGCACTTGTTCGGGATCGCAGCAGCTGCTTGCGTGGTATTGATTATTAATTTCCGCTGTGAGCGAGCGGGAATCTTTCACCGGTTATACTCCGCGGAATGATCACTGCACAGCACATCCCCCGTCTTCCATCCCTTCCTTCAACCATGATTGTCGGAAATGGGCAGTATCATCTTCTGGGAAGGGGGAACTCTTCTTCAATTTTCGGTTCCCTACTGCGACCAGAGTTAACAGGCACATCCCAGCTCTAAGCTACCTGGGCAGTTCTGGGCTAGATGGATGGTCGAAAGGGGGAAGGAAAACAAAAGCCCATCCCGCCACCGATCTATCTGCCATTGCCACTGCCGGCAGCTAAGAGCGCCACTCGCCTCCAGCTCGAATGGAAGGGCCGAGCTGAGGGCCTCGTTCGAAGACCGACTTGTCATCGACGGAAAACGTTACATCTGTGCCACCCATTACTAGGTATCTTCAGCACCGTACCAAGCTACATGCTTCATCTGGGCTTCTGAGACAGCGCGCGTCATACACAGCAGGATCGGGTACTTCGCTGTCGCGCAACGAATTCTCGTGCAGGCGCTGGTTGGTTCAGAATGTGGCCTCTGGTCTGCCTTGGTATTTTCGTCCCCGTTGCCCCTTGCATGAGCTCCTCCCTGCTCTCCTGTTCAGTTCTCTCCCGTCCCCGCATCTCATTCCTTCCTCGCTCTTCAGCCTGCCTTGTCACGTTCCCGTCCCTTCGCGAGGCCTAATCCTAGTCTGCCGTTGAGAATCTATCTTCCTCTAGCCGCGAAGGGACGGTCGGCGGCGGCGGCAGCGGCAAAAACGTGTGGGCGAACGCAGCACGTGGGACGGACAGGTGCTTTGTTTCGCAAACCTCCGATCCCACGGAGACCGAACGGCGGACATGGTCTGGTAAAAATAGAAGTGCGGAAAGGAACCTCATTCTGGCTCTTCTTGAATACATTCCCCCGTCGCCATCGCTGGAATGGGCGAGGGAGCCCTGATGAGGACGCCTGTTCACTGAATATCGTTGGTTGGCCTCGCAGGGTTTTGCCACCGTGGAGAACCGGGGTGAATATTCAGGCTCCAGACGCGGAATGCCTCTCAACGGTAGATGTATTGAGGGCTCCGAGTCTCTATGCCCTTTGCCAACTTGGCTGCCTAGTGGTATATACAAAAAGGTCGCCTTTGAGGTCGTCGCTAAATCTAAAAGTGATAGACCAGAGGTTTTAGCATATCCTGGTATCCCTAACTGCTTCCCGCCCAAAGATCTTTTAAAATCTAGATGACAGACGATATCCTAAGGCATCCAGGGCCAAATATGAAAGCCTACCCTCCATCTATCCTTCTAGTGGCCGTCGCGGGCTTTGCAGCCGTCACCCAAGCTCATTTCACGATCGAGTACCCAAAATGGCGAGGAAACAGCATTTTGAACCCTGCCTTGCAGGCTAAGTCTCCTTGTATGTGCTACCTAACCGCCAACCCCTTACTTCTGCCACATCTCATCGTTACCATGTGACGGCGGTGTCTCTCGCCTGTTTTGTCGACAGTGCCCTACTGCAACTTGCCTCGCTGTCCACCGCCAGACGGGCCTAACTCCGCGCCAATAATAAGGGATCGTAGCGAGCGAGAAGTGGTGGACAGGAGACAGAGACGTGCATAAGTATGCAGCAAGCTGACAGTGATGCCCGAATATGTGGAATCAGATGCCGGAGTCGACACCGTTTCGGGATCGACGCCCCGGCCCTGGCCACTGACGGGAGGTTCAATGCGGATCAACTCGATGCATAGCGCCGCCACCCTGCTCGTCAGCCTGGCCGTCGGCGAGAATGTGACGGACAAGAAGCGGTTCAACATGACGCTCGCCGGAGGACCGATCGTCGAGACCGGGCTCGGCATGTTGTGCCTACCTCGCGTGGAGGTAGCGGAGCGGTACCTCCGCGAGGCCGTCACGGATGGGGTGTACGGGACGCTGCAGATCACGACCTACGCTGGTGATGGCGAGTGGACTTACAATGTGAGTTTGCCCCATTGCCTCTTGTATCGACCTATACTCGATACAACATCGCCCATTTTATTTATGTACAGCACTTGCAACTGTAGCTAATCCGCTCTTTCCCACGATCCAGTGCGCCGACATCGACTTCACTGTTTCAGCCTCACTGCTGCCTGAGGCCGGGTGCGTCAACAGCACCGGCGTATCGGCTGTTAAGCTCATCGAGGATGCCTCCCTGCCGCGTGGCAATGCAAGTGCACAACTCCCTCCGATTCTTTCTGCGGGACATTTGACCTTGACCCCTTCTCCTTGGGTGGTGGCAGAGTTAGGTTTTGGCGTCCCTTTCTTGGCATCCGGGACTCTACTCTGAGCCACTTATTTGCGCTTCATCTGCCGTGGAGATGATTCTTGCTCACAGAGTCGTGACTTTTATTATAATCCGACTGTTATCTTTCTTCCCCATCATCTTGACGATGCGTACGCGACAAATGGCGTTGCATTATGGCAGTCGTAGTATTTATCGTACTAATATATATGACAGGCTCCAGGTAGAGGATGAGCATTGATGGAGAATGAAGGTTTCCCTCGTCGACATCCGATGTCATCCGCGCTGGCGCAATGGCACGGTCCGGAGCCATTGGATGCTTTGTCACTGTCGTCCCATCTTGGGCAAGACGTGCCAAGGCTGGAGTCCATTCACTCGGTCCCAACGCTCATCCAGCTGCCAGGGACTTGAGATGGCGGCTCGTTCGGGACAGTGCAGCGCAGCACTCCGGTCCGTCCCACACCTTTCCGGAGGGCCAGACGGGACTGGCGGGCACTATTGCTTCCGTGGTGCCTCGTCCAATTCTTGTATACGAAGTACACATGTGTGCTTCGGCCGTATGATCCTAGTTTCAGTTCTTCCAGAGGGCTAAAGAAAAAAAGGAGAAAAAAAATCCCACAACCATAGTTAACCTATCATCCTGTTAGATTGTCCGCGATGCTTGTAAGGCTGCAACTTAGGAGAGAGATTTGTGTAGATTCGATGATAAAACATCGCTTGATGAAGCATTGAGAGACCCGCGGCCCTAGAAACCCTGATTATACGGGTCTGGGATCATGTATCATATCGCGGAACATCCAGTCAGGGGCAGGCAAAGCAAAGGGTCCTGCCGGCGTTCCTACGGAATAGCCCGTCTCATCTAAGCCACAGAACCAGGGATTGGACCCTTCGAGGCGGCAGGCCGGGAGGAACGATTCAGGCTTGGTTCTCGGGTCTCGCCCGAACCACAAGGCTATAGGGTCAGGGTCTTCAAACGTAGGTACCTACCTAGGTAATCGTCTTGAATTGCTACTCGAATGAGCAAGACGATGTCGCCAGCTCGCCACGTCGAGCGTTCTGTCTGGCCGGGCCAAATGCAGTCCGATGTGGCAAGACGGCAAAGGCTGACAACCGACGTACAGAAGGAACCCGATTTGAACAGCGGAGAAAAAAGCATGCAGAGGACGTGATTAGAACCCGCGCCGCCGTTTTGACACTGATCTGAGGGGCCTCCCTCAATCTATATCGGGCGTTCAGCCATTAATCTGCCGTAGCCCGTCACCTATAGCTTTTTTTGCAAGAGGGAATCAAAACAACAAAGAGAGAAAGAAGAAAAGAGACGACATGCTGGGTCGCGGTGTTTCATCCCACAAGCATCAGCCAAGAACTCAATTGAGATCCCCCACGAAAGCCAAGGAATGCTTGGCCTCCAAAAGCTTGTTTAGGCATTTGGACCAAGATGGAAATAGACTTGGCAAAAAATACCCGGGACCCCAATATTGCTCTTCACAACGTCATCAAAATGGACACACCGAAGCTATCAAGCTGCAGGCGAAGACAGCAGATAGATACGAGGTAGGTGGCTTCGGTGACGTCGTGGCAGGACACATCATAGCTGATGATCACGAGAGCGATGATCGAGTCCCGACTGCCCAATTGGCCCTCTTCAAACGCTCACCGGCGAGACTGTCGGAATGTGTGCAGCCAGCCGACTCGCCCTGCTCCCTTGGATTGGCCAAGCGCACTGTTTGCTCTTTGGCCGCTACGGACGGAATAGCGGATCACGGCCACGGCAGTCAGTTCTTCAGCACAGCCATTCTCCAATTCTGCAAGCACATAAGTGGCAGCCCGGCTGGGTTAGCTGGATAGGATAGGCCCAAGGTCTAGACCCGACGTGGAAATCTCCGCTCCCTCCCTTCCCTGCTCAGCTCAAAATCTATGATGCCAGCAGACAGCAGCTGTGGCTGGCATTCTTGAGTGTGAGTGGTTCCTGCCTGCTGGTTTCCCATGGATCACTCCCAAACCCCAGACCGGGTCCGTGTCAGACGATCCCGCCTCAGCCAGACCTCTTTGGGGCACTAGAATCGAGGGAGAGACGCGTCACTTCCCCTTGCTTCTTCGCCTCCCCCAGCGGCTACCTACCTATCCAGGAGGAGTAGGAGCTCACGACCTAGCGTTTGGAAACGATCCCGGTTTCTATAGCCATTGAGGTGCTTCCTCCCTTTTTTTTCTCCGTTTTTTTTTTCTTTCTTTGCAGCCCACTTGGTTCGTGTGTCTGCTCCAGCTTTACACATAGATGAGAGAAGCAGGTCGTTGAGAAGCGCCTTCTCGAACGAACACCATTCCTTCCCCCCTGCCCACAGACTAATCAAAGTAGCTTGGTGATTTGGTCAAGCACGGCTGCAACAACCTGTCTCCTTGGTTGCAAGTTACCGACTGCTCTCAACGAGGCTAATTCGGTGGAGCTAGTCCTATTTAATTGATCATCATGCCCGGAAGAATCTAGCTGTTGAGAAAAATTGCTTCGGTTTCTCCAACACTACACCCAAGCCGAGCTATAGAATTACGACCTGTCCTTTTTTTGGCAGATTTTATCTCACGATAGACTTTGCTCTTCATACACTCTCTCACACTCGTTTTGGATAATATCATCCCCCTTCGCCTGCTTCCTAGCTCCCTGCCACTCCCAGACACAACACCGGGCAATTACACAATCAGAGAGCGAGAAGTGGCCCAGCCCAGCCATCCGACATGCGTTCTCTTCCCGGTCTGGCCCTGGCGGCGGCCGTCACCTCCGGCTTGGCCGTCTCGGCCATCAAGCTCGACCCGGCGACGATCGCGCCTCGGGAGCTTCCGGCGAAGAACCCTGGTTTCGTGTCCTTCCCCATCGAGCACAAAAGGCGCATTCAGCCTTTAAACAAGAGGGCGGATACCAATGTTCCTCTCTTCAATATTTCTTCCATCAGCTACCTCATTGAAAGTAAGACATACACCCGGAACCCTTACACACCTCGTCTCTCATCTCACTCCTCTATACTCTTGTCGTCCCAACACAAGCTTTCACCCCTCCTTTCGTTCACTCGTACTTTGGGTGATTCCTCTCTCCCACTGCGGGAATCTCCATGGCTGACATATTTGGCATTTCCACCCCGGGGGGAAAAAAGTGAGCGTTGGCACACCCGGCCAGGCGATCAAGGTCGCGATAGACACAGGCTCGGACGAGCTATGGGTCAACCCGCAGTGCAACAACGTGGAGGATGCCGACCAGAGGGCCGAGTGCATAGCGGATGGGCATTATTCCCCGAACAACTCGAGCACTTCCGTTGCGTCTCGAATAACGAACGTCATCCCGTATGGCAAGGGTAAAGTGTCGATACTATACTTCAAAGACAATATCACCCTACCCGAAAGCAGTAAGTATTGCCACTTCCAGAACTTACTTCGTTGCCTACTACCTTACTCGTTTCTTTTCATCATCAAGGACGACTGAATATGGATAGAACCGTAACTTACCTTCTTGTCACAACAGCTGTCTCGCTCAGCCAGGTCATCTTCGGCGTTGCCACCTCAAGCCAGGACCTCAACGAGGGCATCATGGGCCTCGGCTACGGCAACGGCGTGAACCTGGACTACAGCAACTTCGTCGACGTGCTCGCCGACCAGGGCGTCACGCAGTCCCGCGCCTTCACCGTGGCCCTGGGCTCGGTCGACGCCAACAACGGGGGCATACTCGTCTTCGGCGGCCTCGACACCAAGAAGTTCTCGGGCAACCTCGTGTCGCTCCCCATCCTGGGGCCCCAGGGCCGCGAGACCATCCGCCGCTACTGGGTCAACATGAGCTCCGTCGGCGTGACGCTCCAGGGGCAGTCCCCAAAAACCTACAACAACAGCGCCGCGCCCGTCGTGCTCGACACAGGCTCCAGCCTGAGCTACCTCCCCAGGGACGTGGTTGAGGCCATGGCCGCCGACACGGGCGCGCGCTTCTCGTCGGCCTCGGGAGGGGTGTACATCGTCAACTGCGCGCAGGCCCAGCGGACCTCGACATTCGACTTCGTGTTCGGCAGCGGCACCAACACGGTGAAGGTGTCGGTGCCGTTCAAGGAGTTCATCTGGGAGGCCGGGCCCGGCGACTGCGTGCTCGGCGCCATCGAGGACACGGACGGCGTGGTCCTGCTGGGCGACACCTTCCTGCGCTCCGCCTACACCGTCTTCGACCAGACTAGCAACGCCGTCTTCATGGGCCAGTACGCCAACTGCGGCCAGAACGAGCAGGTCATCCCTTCGTCCCCCGCCGGCGCCGTCGCGAGCATGACGGGCGAGTGCCAGCCGGGCGCGACTTCGGGGGCCGGCGGCTCGGGCAGCGGCTCGGGCAGCGGCTCTGGCAAGAAGGACAGCCTGGCCGTCGGCCGGCTCGTCCCTGGGAGGAAGACGCTCATTTTCACGGTGATCGCGGTCGCGTACACGCTGGGTATGGGTCAGTTGCACGGGAGCTTGGCCTAGGGCTTCTTTGAGTTTCTGTGTAATGTCTTTTTTGCTTTTCTTTGTTTCGTGTTCTTCTGGATCTGGCCTCCCCGTCCCGCGCCGCCAGCGTGACGTAAGCAACTGGGGGAAGGATACCTGGCTTATGAGGCGAAGTGTTCTGGTGTTGAACACAAAGCGGGAACATTTTTGATTTTGTATTAGGATAGACGGATACACACCTACATGATCATACTAGCGAAAAATGAGACAGCGGCTTGCTTGTTCCTCTTATTCCTCTTGCTTATTACTCTTTAAGTCGTCATATCTACCTACAGAGATGAGTTTAAGAGCCGAGTTCGTTCCCGTGCACATGGCACCTCCCTGGCCGAAGTGAGAATCTTCCACACCTTGTAGAGTGTGGCCATTGGCCAATCAGAGTTGAAGTCAAACTACAAAGAACAGTAGGTGGCACTGTATCACTCGGTCCCTGCGACCCGCAACGAGGACCATTCACCGTGACAAGCACGTCGCGATGAGCAGCGTCGCGTGACTTGTGCCCGTGGATCGCCTCGGGGTCTGCAGTGTGATCACTACCGAACGTTGAAACATGGTTGCTTGTGTCATGTCATCAAAGCCCTAGCTACCGATTGGCCCACTGCCGTGCTCGGCTGGGTGGGGATGGCGTGTCTGTGAGTTATGAACCACCTCTCAGAAGAGGGGTCGTCAAGAAGCAGCGTGACTGGCGGCAAGGTCGCTAGTCTGGCGGTGAACTTCCCGGGAGAGGGACAGGATGAGTGAGTAAGTACCCAGCAAGGTAGCCAGCAGTTCGTCGAGCACTGCGAACACACGAGAGGCGAAGCAATGACAAGGAGGGCAGAACAGCGGCGTGACGGGGAGCACCAGGGCTAGGGAAATACTGTCACGGGGGAGCAGAACCTGGACGGGGCTATGCCGTAGTAGCCCGACAGAGTCGAAAGAGAGATGCACTCAAGGCGCGATTGCGGGTTTCGTACACCGTTGGAGGATAAATGTCCAAGAATCGAAAATTGCGCCGAAGGAGATGACAATCAACCCGTCGCGTGTCCCACACCATTCCTTCCTCCTTCTTCCCCTTCCACCCACACCCCCTTGTCTTCCGTTTCCTGAATCTCATCTTCCCAGGCCATTCCCGACTCAATCTCGTGCCCTCTACCAAAACCGCTGGTATCAACGCTCGTCGTCCTCCCACCTAAAATCTTAGTTGTGCCGTGCTTCCTCATTACGTGAGGGTCCAGATGCCCTCTTCATTCCTTCATCCCTCACATCCTCCCTCCATCCCGGACGAGGCGGCTAAACAAAATAAGGACGGATCGGCTTAGTCGATCGAATAGCCCACTGTTGACTTAATGCTGCTGGCCGTTGTCGGTAACTTGTCGATGCAACCAAGTGAGGTAGTTCAAGATCACCGAGCAGGACTTAACGAGTAGCAAGATCTGTTAGCGAAGCTCTCCCACCCTCCTCCTATCGTTTGACCACTCAAGATATCCCAGCACGACGCAGACGGGGCGGGGGGAAGGGCGGAAAACCTACGCGCAACCCTGCGGAGTGACGACACCGTACGGGCAGTCGTTGCCAGTCTTCTCCACGATCATCTCTTGCGTTACTGGAGTGATGACGACCCAGGCGCTGGCGAGCGAGGCGCACAGCGAAACGACCAAGACAGCGAGCCTCATCTTTTTTGCCTCCTGTTTTGTCTGATATGATCAAGGAACGGATCAAGAAATTGCGTGTCGATGAGAAGCGAAGACCTCGTAAGTTGGACGGGGAACGTAATAGACTTTAGGATACGTTGCGGACGTCCGAATCGCGAGCGCTCGGTTCGGTGGCCAAAGACTTCAGGGGACTGGCTCGAAGGCGAAAAAAGTATAGGGGAAAGTACCGGAGAAAAAAGGGGGCAACTTTTTTCAGTCCAGCTGAAGGTTTTCAAAAGATCGACTTGGTTGCGAAAATAAAAAATCGCTATGTACAGAAAGAAGAATGAACGAATCTCGAATTGAAACTATCACCGGCAAGAAGAAGAGAAGGCGAGGAAGATCAACGGGAAGGGTCAGAAGGGGAAAGGAATGGAAAGGGAAAAAAGAGAGAAAGCGAGTGGTGGAATGGAAAGGGGACGCATGGTACGAGTCGACGTGGGTCTGCGACGATGATTGTCTGGGCTTGCGCCAAGTAGGGAAATCTTTGGAGTTTCAGGAGTGAAACGGAGAGTCAATCTGAGTGGCTGAGAAGCGTCGTTTTGGAGGGTGTGGCTTGCGTGCGAATTTTTGTAAGGGGAAGTCCGAGAACCAAAAACCACAGCGAACCGGCCTCTGTGGCGCACAACGATCAAACCTGCCACTCAGTCATAGCAGCATACGGAAGAGGCCGCGAGGCCGCGAGGCCGCCACGGGCGAAGCCCAGCCCTACTCCTCCCAGAGAGCGTTTCGTGGCACGTGAAAAGGAACATAACCAAAAACGTTCGATTAAGTCCGATCAGGAATTATCGGATGACTCAAGAACTTACCGGCCATCGTTGTCGGTCGTCGGACCGGGAGCGTTTTCCTTCCGTGAGAAACACGCTTCAGAGCTGGGAGAGACGGCCGGGATTGAAGAGAACCAAATGATTATCTGATAAGGTGTATTCCGTCCCTGCTTGCTCACCGCTGCATCGGAGTGACAGGCCCACCACCACGATGTCCAAAGTCCCCTCCATCCATAAAAAAAAACCCACAGCTTCGGGGATTTTGAATTGATGGCATGTGACATACTTCCAGCTGGGGCGGGCACTGAAAAGATTTCTACGTACGGAATAGTGGCAAAAGAAAACACGTTCCATCAGTTCTCAGAAATCCCCGTAGGCTCGCTCAATTCCTTGGCCGAGCGTGATGGAGGCGAAAAAAGGGGGCGGATGGAAAGAAAGTAGCAGGAAGGGGAAAGTTGCTCCGACGGCTCCGTGCCACTTGCACTCCGATTCCCGGCCAAAGAGCCCCGAAGAAGCCTTGGGTCCATCGTGACCGCGGTCAAAAAATGTAGTAAATCCGGCTTACGAATTGTCGTCTGCCCACGAAGTGGGCGGCGGTGAGATTCTTGTGCATAGTACGTATGATTGATTATACGGGGCAATCCAGCTGTAAAGAGACAACCACTCCCACCTAGCCTTGGTTTGATTTCACATTCCTTGGCGTCGGGGATTGGCCTACCTCGGACTCATGCATCCAGCTGAATACTCCCTCCGTCCGCGTGCGTTTCCTCCCGCAACAGCCCGCAGAGACCGAGTTTGTCAGCTGGTTATGTGAAGTTTACGTATACACATATATCTCTCATATCTCGGCACCTCCCGCTCGAAATATATGTCAGCACCCACGACAGAACGGAGCACCACTCGAATCAATCCCGGCGGCGTCTGCAGCTTGCGGCTCGAGGGGCGGCGCTTGAGTATGGGGATAAGAACGGCTCTCCACCGGGGAGGAGACGGGAGACGGGACGGAGTCTCTGCATTTTGTATTATTCATCATTCGCTGAAAGCTGAGCTGAGCTCCATATATGCTGTTGGTACATCCAACGGGTATAGGTAATATTCCGCGTATCGTCAAAGAGAGGCGGTAGTTCTTCTCACCCGCGCCGGGTGGTCTTATGTCCGAGGAGTACTAGCCGACGGCTCTCGATGGCCTACATATCATATCTTCCGATCGCGACACAGCAGCAGCGCCTCCAATGACTGGAGACCACTGGGGCAAGTTCGGAAGGAGCGTATGGCGTTGGCTTTGCTGTGGCTCCTTGGATTTTTGTTTTTGTTTTGGCGTTTACGATGGCGGAGCCGCAGCCGGGGCTTCGGTGCCGGTGGCTCCGCGGTTTAAGTTGGCCTGGGGAGGAAGGAAGAGGGGCAAGTAGGTGACGAGGAGAGCCATGGCTTTTTCGAGAGAGAAACGTCATTGTCAGCCGGGCGCATGTCAATGTGGCTGAGAACTTGATCTGAGCAAGCAAGGCTTTGGAGATGGTCATTCGTGTATCTGGGGGGAAGGCGTACTAGACATGCCAACGTTGAAGTAACCGGGTGTGCTGGCGTTCTTCTTGGCCTCTTCGCTCTCGCCTAGCCAGCTCTGGAGACTGAACACAACTGCGCCCCTGTGATTCCAAAATCGACTATCAGCATTGTTCTAGGTACCGATCCTATGTTCAGTGACGGGATTTTGCGACGGCGCCGTTGTCGGTCTCGTTGCGATCACGCCGGCCGCCGGATATGTAATAGGCGTCTCTGACGAGCCCCTGACGAGCCGACCCGACTATCAAGACCGCCACCGCTGTTGGACCTGAAGCTACTGGCAGGTGGTCACAAAGACGGTGGTCGGTCGGTCTAGTGAGGCGTGGAATCGACGAGCCCCCCGCGCACGTTGTGCAGAGGCTGGAAGGCAGCTCTCACCATCCAATAAAGCGGTTGCGCATGAACATGGCAGCCATCGGGAGGGTCGATGCTAGTGTAGACTGGACGTCGGCGCCCTCTCCCCTGCCCTTCGGCTCCTGGTACGGCACGACTGGAAGTTCCGCGACGGAGTTAGCGACGGTGGAAGACTGCAAGGCGCTGCGTCGAGCCAGAAGGTTCGGTGATAAGGGGCGGGTAATCGTGTGTGTAGGTAGGTACGGAGTCGGTCGGTAGCTCTTACTCAGATCCGGCCGACGCACATCCTTCTTCGACGCCATATTGATCCTAAATCCGAGCAAACAAAAGCAGGCGAACGATGGAGGGATTCGGAAGAGACAACGCCTGGGAGACCCTCAGGAGACCTTCAGGCGGGCGGGCCGGAGAAGGAGGGATGTGGTCCAGGTTAACAGCGCTGCGTGTATGGGGCAAATTCTCGGGTGCGCGTTGTGATTGTCACGGTCGGTCAGTCGACGGACGTGCGAACTGCGATTGGCGACCGACGGAAACGCCAGGTAGGTTTGTCGTGCGGCAATTCGGCGATTGGTTCCACAAAGAAGCTTTGCGAGCGAGGAACGAATTTTCTCCAGGTTTGGTAATCGTGATCAGTCATCAATCGCTCGTGGCACGCTGAGAGGTTGCGCCCAAACCCAATGCAATCCGAATGACACTCCGATTCAAGGGTGAGTGGATCAAACCACCAGGCCAGGTTCGGCAAGTCATTGGACGTGTGGCAGGAGCGGAACATCGGAAGTGTCTTCCAGACTTCCCACACGAAGGGGGGCGATTGCCGTACCCTCTCGGGGCGCCTACGATCACGCCCTCGCGTGGCATTATGTTATGCGCCACCCTTTTTGTTGGAGTCCTTCGACCCCATCACTTTCCGGGCGGGCGCCCAGGTTCCACAGATGCAGTCGAGACGAGGAGACGATCGGTGTATGTACTGTATGTCTGTATTCTGAGCGATCAATGTCTTATCATCGGCTTAACCGGCAGTGAGCTACGTACCGAACTCTCGACATTGTCGATCACGATGGTTGCCTTCATCAGCATTCCCTCTCTGCTAGCGATATACGAATTTGGTGTGCGGTCATATTTGTTTCTTTCTCAGCTGGTCGTCTATCACAAGGCCTGGCCGGCTGGGGGCCGGGTCGGATTTATTTTCTGAGTGTCCCCCCCCCCCCGCAATCGCCATCCAACAGGATTGCACATGGCTTGGTCAGTTTTGTTCTCCTGCACGTCTGTGGGTGTGCCGCCGTCGCTGTGGCCGCCGTGGCCGCCGTGGCCGCTCCACTTGGTTGCTCCTCAGAACCGAGAAGCGAAGGAAGGGCAAAATAAGAAATAACATCAGGGTGATATATATTAAAGCGATGGTCCTCTCCGTACATATGTAGAGGCGCGGCACATGCGTACCGCTCCGTCAGTGCTCGGGTCTGGCTTGTTCGTTCTCTCGGGGGAGCGAGCAGAAAATGGGCTTCCTTTTTCGTCTGGGAAGAACAGAACAGGTGACAAACTAACATACATGTCCGCTTCTCCCCACCTTCTATCCACTAGATACATACAGATAGCTTGACTCCTTGGTTGATGTAATAAGCGGCGGTTACGAGAGGACTGTGTGACCGACCAGGGGGTCCAGACGTCCTGAGCCAGTGATCGCGAGCGGATGTAACTCGCCGTCCGCTTTGTGTTCGTCGCTTTTCAGCTCTAGTCTTCCAGTAGCGTCAGTAGTGTCCTGACGTGAGTTCAAGCCCGCGTTGTCGAGGACCAATGCATTTGTCTTGAGTGTGGGGGGTCTCACTGACTCTTGCTGTCTTGGTGCGAAGTAGCACCCTTTGTTCGGCCTGCCGGATAGGTGCCGGTTATAATGGAGTGGTATGTTCGTGAGGTAACATTTATGGCCAGCCAACGATGCCTTCTGTATGCCTTCTATGCCTTCATTCTCACGCCAATGCCCTGACTGGCCTCCTCACTTTGGGACTTCACTATGCCTACCTCAGGTAGGCACTCAATGCTGAGTGCCACCTCCTGCAGAGGATGGATGCAGAGGACATGCAGCTACGGCTCGATGTGCTATCGAAATGCAGGCGAGGAGGTCAGGCCGACTGCCAAGGGACCGTGGGACCGTGGGACCGTCAGCCAACAACGGCAGGTCCGCGGCAGGTCGAAGCACCACGCACCCTGGCTGACTTGACTCTCTTGCAGTCTGGCTGGGCTCTGGAAAAGGGCGTGGACAATTCGTGTTTCCCTAGGCAATTAATTCCACATCTAGCAAGGCAGCGAGAGTGCGAGGGGGGCCTTGAGGAGACCCTAGCTCGGTTGAACAAGAAACAAAAAGACATTCATTTGAAATTATACGTGAGGAATACCCTCAGGTAAGGAGTAGCGGTGGTGGCACGGCACGAGACATGACGGCTCACTGATCACAGAGTACCAAGTCAGAGAGTAAAACCAAAGTCAAGGTCGGTTCGGTCGTACCGCCGCCAGTGATGCTCGCAACCATGAGAGGGTTGCGAGATAAGAAGAGGCCGAAGAGGTCCCTGAAGAGAGGGTACTCTGTTAAGTTACAACAGATCGAACAACAATAGATCGAATTAACAAAGCATATATACCGCGGATCTAAGTGGCCGCAGGATCTCCAGCAACTCCCTAACCTGCCGAGGATGGTGCCGTGACGGGATATCCTTATTTGATTTTTTTTCCTTTCTCTCCTCTAAAGTCAATTCTTCAAGGCCCATCCTAACTCCGCTTCACGCACACCCAATTCTTCCAGACACCACCTGTGCACTGTGTGCACCTCGACAGCAGACCCCAACCAGGCGCCACCCCTCCACACCCCTAAGCCCAAGCCCACCCGGCCCAGGCCGGTCCCCAGTTCATGCTGTCGGGGTCTGATGAATCCGGGCCTCTTGCCACACGCAATCGCAAACCCAACCACACTGCAGGACTACACAAGCACCTTCGGCACCACACTCCACCTCTATCCGCCATACTGTGAAGTCGTCCATCCTGGCAGGCTGGGTACGTCTGTAGTAATCTTGCTGCATACTGCCGCCATCGCCAACAACATCAACAAGGACTAAAACGACAACAACAACAACAGCGCAAGCCTGCGAAAAGGCAATCGAGCTTCGATTTAGAGACCGTTCGATACCTTTTCTGCTCGGACAAAAACTTTCAACGGCGATGGCAACCCCGCCCCGTTTTCCGCGATGACCTCCCGGCCATCCCTGGGCGTCCAGCAGCGACAGCCCCAGAGATCGATGGGAATGTCGATGACTGGGCTGTCCCAAAGACCTTCGTACCTGCCACCAGACCTCGGCGATGTCGCGCAACAGCAGCAAGAGCAGCAGCAGCAGCAGCAGCAGCAACAGCAACAGCAACAGCAACAGTCGCAGCAGTCTCAGCAGTCGCAAAGTCGAAATGGCGCACCTCGACGAGGCGGGTCGCGCCTCCGGCTGGAGCTCTCGAACGAGTCCATCACTGCCGTGCCAGTACCAGTGCCCACCATCCCCGGCAGTGACGCCTCGCACCACATCGACTCGTCCAAGGTTTTCACCCCCTCGAGGATTATGGCGATGGCCGACGGGCCCGACATGGGTGACATGAGCCCCAATCCCTCGACCCGCGGCCTCAACACAATGGACCAATCCTCCGAAGTCGTGCCCGATCTGCCGATGCCTCGGCGCCATCTTCGCTTTCCCGTGCCGGACAGCCGCCGTCGCATGGCGCCAGCGCCGCCACCGCCAGCCAAGAAGGATCCCCGCCCAAAGCCTTGGAGCGCCGAGGTTCCCGCCGCCGCTCCTAGATATCTGCCCCGGGGACCCGGCGATGGGCCCAGCGGCGGTGGTGCCACTCCGAGCAAGGGCGCCGGGAGTGGCGGCTCCGCCAACCCTCTAAGGACGGCCCCAGGCAGCCACAGCGTTAGCAGTAACATCAATAAGTCCGCGAGCGCCGCTTCCCACGACCTGGGCCCGAACACGCACGCCGACCTCTTTTTCTGGACGGGCGACCACGACGAAGACAAGTTCACCGAAGTCTTCATCCGCTCGGGCTGGTCCGACAAGTCTACTGAGAACTTCAGGACGACCGAGCTGTCGTCGGCGAAGAATGCCATATATCCGATCCTGAAGCAGCAGCAGCGTGTCCTGCGCGAGCTATCGTTTCTCTACACGGATGCGCTGGAGACCCGGCGGAAGCGGGGCGAGATCCGCCACGTATCAGACTTCAAGCCTCCTCCCCGCGTGACCTTGACAGACACGAAGCGCGAGGCCTGGCTCAAGGATCTCGCCAACCCGGAGATCTCACTCCGTCGCCTGAGCCGGACTATCCCCCACGGCATCAGGGGTAGGGTGCTGCTCGACCAGTGCCTCAACAAGAGGGTACCCACCGAAAGGGCCGTCTGGCTGGCCAAGTGCGTCGGCGCTAACGAGATTCGGACTATAAAGAGGAAAGGGATCGGGGGCGCGCCACATCTGGGCGGCGAAATCAAGTGGATTCGCGACTGGACGGTGTGCATCGAGCAGTTCGTTGAGGGGACATTCTCGTCGGCGCAGCTTCCGGACTGGAAGACAAGGATAGCATACGCGTAAGTACCTACCTATCCTGACTACCCCGGCAAGACCTCGTCTTCCGATCTTCTTCCGATATTTCGACATGAGTATGCCTACTCCTGCTACTCCCGCTAACATCCCCCTCTGCTTCACCCCGTGCTAGTTTGAGACTGTCCCGTCATCTGTCGTACGAACAGCTGCTTGATAAGGAGCACTACGCCGAGTGGCTAGCCGCAGGGCTAGAAAATAGCAACTTTACCAAACTCCCATCATGGATGATCCTCACCCGTATCCACTGGAGGGAGCTCCTACGGCTGAGGAAATATGCGCGCCGCGTGGTTGGCGCTGTCATCAACCACCTTCGCATGGTAAGAAATCACGTCCCCCTATATCCTGCTACTACAACCTACCTCCAATGCTTTGTCACTTCATCCATACGCCGTCGAACCACCACCCTGCTTCGCCGCCACTGACACACGTTCGCACAGGTTCAAACACATCCTGACCGCGAGGTTCTCCACCCTCTCCTCACCAACCTCTCCACGATGCTCTGCGGTTTCATATCGCTGAGCCCGGAGAGCTTCATATCACCCAATAACTGGCGTCAGCAGAGGGCGACCGTCCTCGCGGCGCTGCCTGCCAATGATGGCGCTCTCCACGTTGCAGTCCAGTCGATCGACTCACGCAACGAGCTTCTAGCTGCCAACTCCGTACGATCGCAGCCAGCCGCTCGCAGCGTGCTCGTCAAGATGCTCGATGCGACCCTCCACTCGCCAGTGCCCGACGACCTTCCAGCACAGTGCTGGGCGGTGACGAAGGACAAGCCGTCCGTCGTGAGGACAGTGCTGGAATGGTGCACCTCGGCGCAGCGGCCCGAGGTGTGCAAGGTGTACCTGACCAAACACCTCCTGAAGGCTTGGGCACCCCTTGGACTGGACGTGACGACGGCGGTCCTGCAATTTCTTGACACAGATCCGCTCGAGGGGTCGGGCCGCAAGCAGCCGCTCTTCCGCCTGGTGTCCGAACTGGTCCGGTCCGAGCTCTTCTCGATGAACCGGTACATAATAGAATGGCTCATTGCCCGGGGCGGCCTCTCGGACTCGGCCGAAGTCGCCCCTGACGGGCCCTGCTCGACCCGACTTCTCGTCGAGGTTCCCACGTATGGGATGAGCGTGCGGTTAAAAAATCTCCGGGACAGCATGCTGAGGCGGGCTTCGTATCCCGTCAAGGAGCAGGGGCTGGAGGTCGAGCACGCCGTCGAGCTTATGGATGCCATCATGGGCTTCCGACGAGCCCATCATGCTCCTTCTCATCACCATCATGATCCGATGATGATGGCCCGGGATAGGGTCCCGTCCATGAGCCTGCGCGACTACACCAAGCGTCTTCGCAAAGCAGGCTGCAACGTGAAGATGCATGTCGGGTTCCACCTCCGGACTGCGCTCTTCACGGAGACCGGGATCTTTAACCCTAACAGGATGGTCGAGGACACACACACTTCGGACCCCCTCGAAACCTTCCACGCCGCCCGGTCGATCCTGGAGGAGTGCCAGGACTACTCGATGCTCGCCGAAGTGCTCATGGGCCTGCTTGGAACGTCCAATGCCGACGTGTTGGCAGCGTGCTGCGAGACGGTGGACCACCACTTCCAGGTGTTCAGCGCGATGGGCGTGGCGGGCTTCATCTTCAGCTCGCT
Organism: Ophioceras dolichostomum; assembly: GCA_003049485.1. Classification (NCBI taxonomy): domain Eukaryota; kingdom Fungi; phylum Ascomycota; class Sordariomycetes; order Magnaporthales; family Ophioceraceae; genus Ophioceras; species Ophioceras dolichostomum. The sequence continues at coordinate 20,605 of PYST01000141.1, forward strand.
GCTCAAGAAGCTGAACCCTGCTCCTGAGGAGCCCCCTGTGGCGCTAGCTCGGAGTCTGCTGGCGTCGCTAGCGAGCGTAGCCTCCAAGTTGCCCGGCGGAGACGGCAGGGACGGCCTCGCCTCGCGGCTGACCATGGACCTGATGCAGTACGACCGTAACTCGGTCGTCGACGCCTGCTCGCCCATGTCGGACAGCAACAACAATGCAGCCGACTCGGAGATGTACGGGGAGGGCGCTGTGGAGAAGGTGCTGGCCAGCGGGAACCGGCTGGATAAACACATCATGGAACGGCTGTTTAACACCCTTGCCGGCCGCTTGCAACAGTGTCAGATCAAAGCCGACGGCGGTAGTGGTGGTAGTGGCGGCGGCGACGACGAGCCCGTGCCCCGCTCGCTCATCACGCTCTTCACCCGGATGCGTGCATTCGAGCCTAAACAGTTCGACTCGCTGATGGCACGATGGGTCCAGGCGCAGACCAGATCCGGCGACCGGGAAACTATCCAGGTCCTTTGGCCGGCCATGGTCAGCCTCGGGTGTCTGAGCCTGCCGCTCGTCCTATCTGCGCTCTACGGCGAGGCTCCGAACTCCCCTGCAGCCACGGCGACGTTCGGCGGTGGTAGGCCTGCTCCCAACCAGAACGCTGCCCAGGCGCTGGCTCACGCACAAGTGCAAGCCGCAGCAGCCGCAGCAGCCGCAGGTGGTGGCGCCGCAGGCATCTCTCACGCCTCCCAGTTCTTCCCGCCGTCCAGCTCGTACACCTCAAGACTGCACCAGTGGCTCCTCCAGCTCCTGGTGTCGCCCCTCCCGGAACATTGCTCGGCGCTGCTCTCCCCGGACGAGGCCTACCGCTTCCGAGCCGCCCAGTACCGGCTGCCCAAGACGAGCCAAGTCCAGTTCTTGACGCTCGTCCGTTTCGCGCTCACGGAGTATGACGCGTGTCTGACGGGCGCAGGCGCCGAGCCGATGGCGAGCCCGTCTCTCTCCGGCGGTTTCGACCGAGGCCAGCCGCAGCAGCTCCTCCCGCTCGACGCCAAGGCGACGCAAACCGCTCTCCGACGAGCCCTGCGCGACGTCGTCTTCACCGACCCGAACGCCGTGGTGCGCCTGCTGTCGTCGCGCCAGACCGAGCCCCGCGTCGTCGCCCTGCTCGAGGCCCAGATCGAGAAGCTGCTGATACCCGGCCTGCCGCGCGGGCAGCGCGTCTCGTTCGACCGCGTGCTGGAGCTCACCAACGAGCTGACCCTGCCGTTCTGCCAGCTCAAGCTCGTGGCGAGCCTGTCGTCGCCGCCGTCATTCTCTTCCTCGGACCCCAACACGTCCGCTTCGTCCCCGGCGGCGGAGAGGCTGCAGTCGCACCTTGACCTTTTTGCGAAGGCCATGGACGCTGCTATCGACGCGCGCAACGTCGCGTGGACGGGCCTGTTGGGCTGTCTGAGCCCGGAGATCGCGCAGCATCTCAAGAACCGCGCGCAGGCTCGGTTCTTGGAGCTGCTGCCTTCTCCCGCTAGGTGGGATTGGGGCGGAGGAGGAGGAGCACCCCAGTCTCTTATTAAGAGGGAGGATGGCGCTGATGGCATTGCTGCTGCTGATGGCGCTGCCGCGCTGATGCGCTCCGTGAAGATGGCTGAGAGCCTTGTTTCTGTCATAGACACCATCATACGCAACGGGTCGATGGGCCGACCGCCGCAGATCGTCCCTGCCATGGTGGAGAAGCTGACGGATCTGTGGGAGATGCTCAGCGGCGGCGGGTCGGCTGAGATTTCAGCGGCAGCGGCGGCGGCGGCGGATGAGGACACCTGCAACGCCATCAGGCGTCACTGGCTCCCGCACCTCCTGACGGTTATGATCCTGCACACGGCGAACCTCGACTCGTCCCGCGCTAGCATCGAGGTGCGCGCTAAGGCGCTCCTCGCCCTTGCGGGCCTGGCCCTGGACCTGCGCATGAAGGAGAGCAGCGACTCGTCCTTTGCTCCTCCTCCTCCTTTCTCATCCAACTACCCTCCATCTTCAGCGGCTCCCCGCTCCGCCCATCCAGGCTTCGCAGCAACCCCTACCGCCGCCGTCTTTGACGCCACAACCCCCGGCGGCGCTGGCGGCGGCGGAGATGGCTTCCCCGCCTTCACTTTCTCCCAGCCCATCTCCATGGCCTCCTCCTCCTCCTCTTCGTCTTCCTCTCCGCCTCCGCTCTCCCAGCGCGTCCTAGACCTGGCCCTTGTCCTCTCTGACGGCCTCCCCGACGACATCCGCGCCTCTTGCATGGCCCACATTCGTCGCTCCGGTGGTGGTAGTGGTGGTGGTAGCACAGCGTCCGACGCGACGCTGCGCTACCTCTTCAGCAGCTCCGCCAACGACCCCACCCTTTCGTCTTTCGGCTCCGCGGTCGCCGCGGCGGACAGGCACTGGGTCATGGCATCTGCGGGGGCTTCGCCTACCATGCCTCAGACGAGGTGGTCTTGGTTCCCTGTGATGACTGGGACGGGGGCGGGGACGGGGACGACGGTGACGAATGTGAACATGAACGCTGGCAAGCCTGGTGCTAGTGCTGGTGCTGGTGCAGCAGCAGCTGAGAAAGTAGCAGCAGCCGCAGCAGTCAAGACGGACCCTGATCTGCTCCTCCACCACCAGGGCCAGGTGTTGTTCTGCAGGCCGTTCGCGCCAAAGCGGTGGGAACTTCTCAACGAGCCCAACAACGGCGAGAACGGGGGGAGCGTGCGGCTGACGCTTTTTGAGGCGAAGAAGCTGCACTGGTAAAAGAGGAGGATGAAGAAGGAAAGAGAGTTGAAGAAGTTGAAGAAGTTGCTGAGCGGCGAGGTTCTGGGTCGCGTTCTCAACCAAAGATCTTCCAAAGGCAAAGGTCGCATCTATTATAACATGCCTTTACATACATACGAAATGGTGTTGGCCAGATCTGGCCAGCCGGTCTTAGACACATACATATTTCCTTATTCTCTGGTTTGGACATTGCTTTTGCTCCTTTTTTTTGGTTTATAGTCAGTGGTATTCTCTGGATCGGTCGTTCTTGTTTTCCCCTTTGAGTTTCTGGAGGGAAGAAAGGACGGAGGACAACTGAGGGTTGGGTAGCGCGTTTCGTCTTGTTTTTATGCGGTTCATGAGCAGTGTAGTTGTCACTTCATCTTCACCACGCCACTGACTGTCATCATCATCATCATCATCATCGTCGTCATGGTCGTCGTTTCATCATTGCTGAGCGATTTCTTCTTTTGCTTTCTATAGTTACTTGTTTCCTCCTCAGGCGCGGTAGCAACGACGGATGGAGGTTGCGGGCGGGTGAACGGTTGTGAAAGAGAAATACTATCTTTTCTTCTCTTGTCTTCTTCCATCTTTTCCACCATACAACTTCTATTTCGCAAAAAGTCGATAACCCTCTGATACTAGCTGACTGGTGTGGTCTATACTTGATAGAGACCTGGTAGAGATACATGGCTGTTGCATGGAAGACGTTGAAATGTCTGACGAGGTGGTAACATTTTGGATGGTATGACGGCTTTCTTTTCTACTGTATATTTCACACGATTTATTTGGTGTCTTCCCTCTTTGGAGGACAGATCATTTACAGGAAGAGACCTATATATACGCACGCATTTCATCTGAAATATCCCACCTTACTGGTTCGCCGAATGCCGTACCTACTGAGGACACCAGGATAGGGCAGTTCTGCATATACTTACCGATACGTACCCACCCACCTCATGTAGATGGATGGTGGTTTGAATAGCCACGGTATTATTTAGGACATGACAGTTCATGATGGAAAGCGAGTGAGGCAGTGCAACACGTGTAAACCGGGCGGCATATTCCGGATCATGTGCGGGAACGGGAAGAGTAAGGATGAGGAGAAACAACTCCGGGGCGGCAGAAGTGCCAAGCGGTCGTTGGCTGCAAGATCACCAAGGCCCGTTCGATGATAAGACCGTCGCATCTATATCCCGTACATGTAGGTGTATAGTACGCACTGCAAGCCTCAGGCCAGCCCGTTCGTCTGAGATGCTTGCCGTCGGTTCCGATCACGGGGTGTGAGCGTATTAGTATTACATACGGAATACGGTTGAGGTGAAGTTTTCGGTCCATGCCTCCTCAGTATCAACGGAGTAGGAGGTAGGCAAATCTCATAGTGGCCAACGATAGCATCATGTGCGACCAATCGCATGTTCACGTAAGGGAGGTGGTGGCAGTAATAGGACATGTTCAACGGATGGTATTTTTTTCTTCTTTTTTTTTCTCGCCACAGTTACATCCAGCAGTCCTCGTCGCACGCATCTAGCATGAAGACCAGAATGGGCTGGCAAAGACTGGTCAGCAAAGGTAGGGGTAACGAGCCACTGACAAGTCAAACTCGTCATCACTCCATCCGCCGCCATCCGCCCTCCTCCATTGGCGCCGGTCGGGGTAGAGAGTGGCTGGGACTGATACGACGGGCTGAGGTCGCTGATTGGCGGGCCCTCGGCGGGTCGGCTTCTGCGTCTGGTGCTTCTCCTTCTGGTGCTTCTAGGTCACCTACTCTTCTGCACCGTCTGGGGTCTGCTTTGCGCAGAAAAAGCCTGGTCTACTGTGGTACAAATGTACACCCGTTTTTTCCAGGGAGGGTCCAGTGAGGGTGCGGCTGGGCTTTGGTGCCACATGCAGGCAGTTTTAGGATGCCGAGATTTCCAGCTGCGTTGGCCCTCCCTCCCTCCCTCCTCCCTTTTGCGGACAACGTATGCCTCCCTCCATACAGAAGCGAAGAGCTGCAGTGTGTTGGTTGCGGTATGGAATATGCTGTGTTCACTCTCCCCTCTTTCGTTTCGCCGTTTCGGCTGTTTCATGGGCTTCAGCTCCTCCTCAGGGCGGCTCCGGCGTGGCGGCCGAAAAGAACAAAAGGAGGGATATTATTCTTTTTTGGCTTCTGACCTGCTTCGTAAGGCCCGAACCCTGGCTAGCGGGACTGGGATGATCTCTTGGGGGCCGGGACGAGTCTGCGGGTGATGGATGCTGAATGGGTGATGGGATGATCATCAGTGATGGGGCAGGCAGGTTCACAAGGCAGGTTAGGTTGGTAGGTGAGGGGTACGGGGGGTCGGGGTCGGTCGGCCGTTTTGGCTGTCCATCTGCTCTCGCGTCTAGCGTCCGAGTGCGGGAGGCAGCCAACAGGAGCAGCGAGATGGCAGGGACCAGGGTGTGGCCCGCCCTTGACCGTTTGAATGTTTGAATCTCCAAATTCGCCATAGCAGATTCTCGTGAGTGCCATCAAGAAGTATCGGAGAATTTCTTTTTCTTCATATCGTCCGTCTCCCTCCTAGTGAAAAGCCAGCATACAACAAGAGGCCAAAAGGACGTGGAATCAGCTTCAGGTTCAGCTTCACGTGCGGATGCATGAAAGGCTTTGCTGCGCCCGAGGACCTGAGGAGGGGTGAGCAGTGAGATTGAGAACTCTACGGACGATGAGGGAGGCGAAAACGACAGCTCCGGCCATCCCATCCCCACCTCGCAAGCAAAGAGCCAGCACAGCACCCACCACCCACTACCAGCCTGCCAGCCGACCAGCCAAGTCAGTGGTAGCAGCACTGGAAGCTGAGTGGGACCAGAACTGGGCCCAGAACTGAGCCCAGAGCAGACTCCAGTCCTCACTCCAGTACCCTCTTCGCCTGGACTGTGAGGCTGAACTGAACTGGAACCAGACTGAACACTGGGCAGTTCTCCCGCCGCATGTCTTAAATTAAGCAGCACGCGGAGCTGCTGAGCTGCTGACCAGCGGTTTTCTTACAACCCCGACCTGTTTCGTTGCTCACCGTTGCTCACCAGAAGTTTGATTTTGATTTTGTGCCGCCAAGCGCAAGCATCATCAGTCGGACGAGTCCAGGACCAGTTTGATTTTTCTCGTCTTTGGTCTCTGGTCTTTCCTTTCTTCCTGCTCTTGCCCCTATTTGCACTTGCCAACCTGCATTGCCTGCCCACCTTCTCCTAGAAGAGAGGCATTGTCAAACACCCGCAGCGGGTATTGGCTTTTGCACTGCCGCCACGCCCAGGGTCACGTCTCTCCACCTCCCGAAGAATCCTTCCTTACGTACCCTCCGTACCCTCAGTCTTCTCATCGCCCTTCCGAACACCAAACACCCACATAATCCGTCCTTCCTCCACTTTCTTGCGCCTCTCGTCTGCTCGTCCCCCATGCTTGTCGTCGCTAGTCGGGGCCTCAGTCTCCATCGGCCTGGCGCGTGCGGCAGCCTTGCCTGACCACCTCCTTTCGCACGAGCAACTCAGCCAGCCAGCCAGCTGCCATCCTGCGTGCTTGCTCGCTGGTGCTTGTGCTTGTCTTACTACTTGCTTGATTGCTTGCTCATCCTCACAACATCGACAAGCCCTCGCGGAGGCTTTTGCGACGGATTCGCCCTTGAGGCTTCAGCAATTGCACCAGTCCCAGCCAGGCAGCAAACGTCCCAGGCGTCCCAGGCGTCGCGGCTAGCCTAGGCCTAGCCCAGCAAGCCCAGCAAGCCAGTGCGCAGCATCGAACGAACTCGAACCTCGTCCGGCCATGACCGTCCTACCCCACGGCGGCGCCGGCCAGGCGTCGCCCTACCTCGATCTCGCCTCCCGCTCTGTCATCGTCGCGCGATCGACCCCAATGTCGGGCGGAGCCATCGCCGGCGCCGTCGTCGGCAGTGTCGTCGGTGCTATCCTCATCGCGTTTTGCGCCTACCCGTTCATTGTGCGCGCCCGCAAGAGGGCCCGTGGCGAGGAGGCGCCCTTCGACCCCGAGGCCGAGATCGCTGCTGCTCAAGCCGAAGCTGCCGCTGCCGCCGCCTCCGGTGGCTCTGTCCAAACTACCCCGACATCGCCTAGGAAGGACACGCCGCGGAGGCTGTCTGTCGACCAATTCGCCCCTGATGGCACCGTTCGGGCCTCTAAGACGTCCACCCGCGATGGCACCCAGAAGACGAGCAAGGAGCTTGAGATGAGCGCGGGTTACTATACGGGAGCGACGGCCACAACGACTGCTTCGCCAGGGGCTCAAGGAGTGTTCTCCCAGCCTATCTACTCGACACCTGCGCAAACGTTCGCCCCTGAATTTTCGCCGCGAGATGGCGTCTCCACGCAGCCGTCGCCCTTCAGCGGCCCCTTCAGCGGCCCACCGCATACCGGCACCTTCCAGACAGCTGATACCGTGGACACGACAGCGACCACCGGCCGTCCAACCCCTGGCTCTCGGCGGTCAACGAGATCCTCCATATCCAACGCCATCAAGTCGGCCACTGCTGTGTTCCGTAGGACGAGCACGCGGTCGATCCCCAGCGATGGCCCGGTCACCTCGCGCATGCAGATGCACTCGCCGCCGCTGGACAGCAACCTCGCCGCGGACCCGACCATCTCGATGCCGCCGACGTTCTCACCTATCGACAACATGCCCCCGCCCACCGGTGAGGCTGCCTCATACTACTCAGGCGCCATCACGCCTCCGACGTCCGCCTTCTCTCCGCACCCTATGTCGCAACAGCAACAGGGCTATCCGGGCGCCTTCCACCCCGTGGTCAACGGGGCCGCCGTGGCCAGCTCCATCCCGCTGCAGCAACTCCAGGCTCAGGCCTCGGACCGCCTGTCGCCGGTGCCCCATCAGCAGTCGCAGCCACAACTCCAGCCGGGCTTCGTACCAACCGAGTACTCGCCGCCTATGAGTCCAATGTCTCAGGGAACGTCGCCTCGGATTAAGGAGGAGGTGCTGTCAGAAGACGAGGACTTGTACTCGATGACTTATGGGGATGAGCTGACGGAAGTGCAGGTGGACGGGCCTCCCCAGCCTAAGAGGCTGGCGAAGAGGATGACCTTCCCTAAGCAGCAGGGTCCAAAGATACCCCTGAGCCCTTCGCGGGCCGGCCCGGGAACTGTCAACCCTATGGACATCATGGGTCCAACGAACGCGTCCGAGAGGTCGTGGATGGTGCAGAGCGAGCTGGTGAAGATAGAGAACTCGCCTCCTCCGCACTCGCCCTCGCCCCCAGTGCAGGCGGCTTATGAATCGTCTGTCGAGCCGGAGGAGCAACCGCAGTCGCAGCAGATACAACAGCAGCAGCCGGAATTCCAGCAGGAGTCAGATGACGAGCAACCAGTGCATCAGCAACTGGTTCAACAGGTTCAACAGCAACCCCGACTGGTTCAGCAGCAACCAGTTCAACAGAAACCAGTCCAGCAGCCGCAGGTCCAGCAGGTCCAGCAGGTCCAACAGGTCCAACAGGTCCAACGGCAATACCAGCCGCCACCACAGTCCTACCCCTCGACACCCAACCCTGTCCTAGACTACAACTCTCCAGAGAGCATGCCGGCCGGCGAGGAAATCGACATCCCCGACCCTGTCGATACCTCCATGTACGACTTCGTCCAATTCGAAACTCCTGTCGAACCCCAGCCGAACCAGAGCCTACAGCAGGCGTTACAGAACCAGCATGAACAGGCTCAACTGCAACAGCTGCTTGCCTTCCAGCAACAGCAACAGGCTCAACTATTCCAGCTCCAGCAAAGCCAGCAGCAGTACGCGCAGCAGAGCATGCAGCAGAGCCTGCAACAGAGCATGCTGCAGAACATGCCGCAGAACCAGTACTACCAGCAGCCGAATGTCCAGCCTCAGCAGACATATCCCCACACCCCGATCTACGTCAAGACTGAGCACGAACCGCACCAGCCACAGCTCCTGACCCCTGCCCTCGACATCTCCGACTATTCCACTCCTCAACCGACCTCCCAGTCCTCGGGGTTCTCGAACCAGGGCACACCCGATACCGGTCTGACGCCGGCGTCGGCATCGAACTACACGGGATCGCCGTCCCCGGTCACCAATCCTCCAGGTACGAATAGAAGCATTCCTTCGAGCTACCTACCTCTAACCACCTACGCTCTCTGCTCTCTCTAACAGCTGTCAAATGCTAACTCCGTATACAATTCATTCAACACAGGTGTTGAGAGCTCACCCAAGACGGTCTTCGGATGTGAACAGTGCCCCCGGACCTTCGACCAAATCCACAAGCTGAAGTAAGTCTCTATCTACTCTGATTTTCCTTGCTGCTCTCCTGCCCTCCTTGTTCCATAGAGTGTTTCCCACTTTCATCACGCTTACAAGGTTTCAATATCCTCGTCCCACACAGCCACCATCGTCGTTACCACCAACGTCCACACGCGTGCACCTACTGCGACAAGTCGTTCGGGACTAAGACCCACCTGGACCGGCACATCAACGATAAGCACATGAAGGTCCGCAAGTACCACTGCACGGTCGACGGCTGCCAGTTCTCGCGCACCGGCGACCGGGCCTTCCCGCGCAAGGACAACTGGCGCAGGCACATGGTGAACAAGCACAACCTCCATCCGGACCATGAGCCGATCGAGGTGCTGGACCAGTCGGGCATGGACCAGTCCGGCCTGGACCAGTCCGGCTTGGATCTGTCCGGCATGGGAGGCCACCAGTCCGGCATCGGCCACCAGCCCGGCATGGGCATGTGAGCGGGTTTGCCTCACCTCGCCCGAGCAGACAAGACTATCCCGATGGCCGCCTGCATTGCGAAAAGCCGGATGGGATAAAGTCTGGATGAGGCGGTTGGGACCTATCACACCCACCCTGGTCCTCCCTCCACTTCAACTCCTTTTTCCTTTATTCTCACAAAAAGTTCTCACACGGACGTTCAAAAGGTCCTATCTTTCCCCTCCTGGTCTATATGGCTTCAGCGGTTGTTCCATTATAAAGTTCTCGCGCTCGGAAAGGACAAAAACGTCCCCTACATACCCCTCCTGGCCTATTATAGCTCTGCGTATAAGCTTCAGTGGTTGTCTCTCAGATAAAGCTTCTCGCGTCTGGACGTTCAACGTCCTATACCCTTCCTGGTCTATACTTTTTCCTATAGGCATCAGCGGATGTCTGGTTATATCGTCGTCAATCATGTAGCGATTTCGGATACGGGTTTTCTTTCTCTTCTTTTTTTCTTCTTCTACGGATCGGTTGGTTATTATCTCAAAGCGAGAGTTCCTGGAGGGGATTTTTCTTCTTCTTTTTTCTATTTTTCCTCCTTCGTTAGCGAAAGGGGGTGAGGTAGAGCCGGGGAAACTGGCCCAACCTCACCACAGGGAAAGGGGATCCTTTGTCTATGGGCACATTTTAATAACGGCGTTGGAAGGCAAATGTCCACGGCGGATGCCTGGAAAGCGGGCAGCCTTATACATTCTATACTTATTTCTATTCTCATTTATTTCGTAGCGCGGATACTGGTTATGTGGGCACCTAGGAGCGATCGATATAGCTCCTTAGGCACGTAGAGACATTTCGGATATATTTGTTGCCTTAGGCAGACGGTATTCTCTAAAATAACCTAGGATCACTTTTCTCGAGTCTTTCATGTGTATGACTGGCTCAAGCGATCTGTCGAGCACGCAGGCCTCGAGGCTGGCTCGATGTATGTACCCGAGGAGTTTACCAAGGACGACTTGGCCCCTGGTGATCATGATTCCGTCCCATTCTAGACGCCTCAAGACCCAAAGATTATTAGCGACGATCGCCGACCCTGGGCTGGTGCATGGGTGTCCGGTATTTATGGGGCAATGAGGCCTCGAGGGACGGCTCAGAAAATAGGCAGTCTGGCATCGAAGCGGCCCAGAGACCTCCGCCCAGGACTCTCCCATATTACCCTTCGTCCCAGTTACTGGTCCAGTTCCTGGGCCATCCAGCCGGCTCTGGCTCCGACGAGCCACGTCAGGCAGACAGGAGCGCTCTGAAGCTCAATTCGGGGACGCGACGGCATCCATCCGCCAGTTTTCGTCGCCCTCATCCACTCATTTCCCTCACCAGCCTCTTCGCAAGCTTCCTCTGCGCCGCGACATCCAAGCCCTTCTCATCCACCTCAGCCAGCGCCCTCCCGACGAGGACCACCGCGGCCACACTATCACCCGCAACCCAAACCCTGCCGTTCCTTCCCACCGCCGTCTCGAACGCCAGCCCCTCGGTAGCCAGCGCGTCCAACACCACCAGCCCGGCATCGCGCTCCGCGTTCGGCATGAGCAGCCTGCGCGCCAGGCCCAGACTGACAGAAAACACGGTGCCGTTGCTGCCGTATGCACCGCCGCCTGCTGCACCTGCGGCCCCGGCGCCGCTTGCGCCCGCAGCCACAGCAGCCGTGGCGCTGGCGGTGGGGACGCCGAGCGGGCCGAGCCCGTCGGAGTTGCCGGTCGCGGGCGACACGCACTCCAGCTCCGCGTCCATGTGGCGGTTCGCGAGGGCGACGCGCGCGTAGACGAGCGAGCCGGGCGCGAGCGTGGGCCGCGTCTTGCGCGTGGCGCCCTCGAAGGACATGACGGGTAGGAGCGCGTTGGACGTGTGCGGCGCTAGGGATACGAAGTGGTAGTCGACCGAGGAGTGGTGCACTTGGCCGATTACGAGGTCGCCGGCTGCGGGGACGTACTATATGTATAACACAGGTGCCGAAGATTAGATGAGCCACGGTGAGGTAGGCGTTGTGCGCACGTGCGTGAGAGTGGGAGCTCTCGACAGGAGGAGAACATAACATAGAGGGAAGAAGCGCGACATACCCTTCCGCCATTGTACTCGATCCAGAGAGAGCTCTTCTTCGGTTCTGTCACCAGCTGGCCGGCGACGGTGGGCACGATCGCCGAGGGCGGGATGTGTCGCAGGCCCGGCCCGAGACGGAGGGGCCTTTTAGGATGTGTGGGGATTCGGGAGGGGTCGATCGCCTCGCCCGGGAGCACGAATGGCCGCTCCGTGGCCGCCATCGCGTAAATCTGTAGTCTCTTGCTTCGTAGCACTCACAATTGTTGACTCTGTCGTATTGTAAAAGGCTCCGGAGGATCGAAGCTCCCAGAGGTGTCTACAGCAACTCAGAAAATAAAGTGGGGTTTGGTGGGGGACGGCTTGCGACAGGGATGCCCTCATTGGGTGCCCCCGAAGTTTTTTTTCTGCCAAACATCACTGAAATTTTTTGAACTCTTATCCGAACCTTCACACCAATTACTCTCCCTGGGCATCCTCTTAGCGAGTCCATATTTGTCTCTGCAGCTCTCCAAAGAAGCAATTGCTGCCAGTCGAACACCCATCACTCCCAACGGAAGCCGATTTATCTGTGCAGATGAGCGAGAACGGTGCTGCAAAGCCGGCGACGGCGCCCGGCGACCGCGTTGCCATTGGCATCACCCTGGGCAACTCCAACAGCTCCATCGCCTTTACCGTTGACGAGAAGGTCGAAGTGATCGCGAACGAGGATGGAGGTGAGTTTCTTTGCTGGCCGAGCCGAGACTAGTGCGAATCTGCATGATATCCAGCCGACTCTCTACAAGTACCAGCCCTCCTGGCCGTCGCTGACCTCTCCCCCACCACTGAATACCTATAGATCGCCAAATTCCCACCATAATATCATACGTCGATGGCGATGAGTACTTCGGCACCCAGGCGAAGAACTTCCTTGTCCGGAACCCCAAAAACACGGTTGCGTACTTCAGAGACTTCCTAGGACGAGAGTATGTAGCGACATGTGACCATCCGCTTCCTCTATTTCCTTCACGCTGCCTGTCCAGACATCTCCGTTGCTGACGTCGCCCAGGTTCAAGTCGATCGACCCCACCCACTGCCACGCCTCCGCCCACCCTCAAGAAGTGAGCGGCACTACCTCATTTACCGTCAAGGACAAGGAGAGCGAGGACGAGCCGGCCTCGACGCTGTCGGTCTCAGAAGTGACGACACGGTACCTCCGCCGGCTGATCACCTCGGCGTCGGAGTACTTGGGCAAGACGGTGACCTCGGCCGTGATCACGGTGCCGACAAACTTCGGCGAGAGGCAGCGCGATGCCCTAGTGGCTGCGGCGAACGCGGCAGGTGTCGAGGTCCTGCAGCTGATCTCGGAACCCACAGCCGCCGTCCTGGCCTACGACGCCCGTCCTGAGGCCGAAGCTTCCGACAAGGTCGTCGTCATCGCCGACCTGGGGGGCACGCGCTCGGACGTGGCCGTTGTCGCCTCGCGCGGCGGCATGTACACGATCCTTGCGACGGCACACGAGTACGAGTTCGCCGGCGCCGCGCTAGACAAGGTCATGATGGACCACTTTGCCAAGGAGTTCATGAAGCGGCACGCCGGCGTGGACCCGCGGTCCAACCCCAGATCGCTCGCGAAGCTGAGGCTGGAGAGCGAAAGCACCAAGAAGGCGCTGAGCCTGGGCACCAACGCGTCGTTCAGCGTCGAGTCGCTGGCCGAGGGCTACGACTTCGCCTCCACCATCAACCGCGTGCGGTACGAGACCATCGCACGCCCCGTCTTCGAGGGCATCAACCGCCTGGTCGAGAGCGCCATCAAGAAGGCCGGCCTCGACGTGCTCGACGTCGACGAGGTGATCCTGTCCGGCGGCACAGCCCACACACCCCGCATCGCCACCAACCTGTCGGCCATCTTCCCCGCCACCACCGCCGTGCTGGCCCCGTCCACCTCCGCCACGGCCATCAACCCGAGCGAGCTGCAGGCCCGCGGCGCCGCCCTGCAGGCCAACCTGATCCAGGAGTACGAGGCCGACGACATCGAGCAGAGCACGCACCCGGCCGTCACGACCGTTAAGCACATCACCAACGCGCTCGGCGTCGTGACCCTCCTCTCAGAAGGAGGCGGTGACGACAACACAGCAGCAGAAGCCTTCACGCCCGTGATCGCGCCCGAGACCGCCGCGCCGGCCCGCCGCACCGTGCGCGTCGCGGCCCCCAAGGCCGGCGGCGACGTGCTCATCCGCGTCGTCGAGGGCGGCACGCACATCAAGGTCACCAAGCCCGAGCCCAAGGCGGGTGCTAACGGCAACAACAAGGCGGCGAAGGTCGAAGACGCGGATGAGGACGGTGACGACGACTCGGACTTCGACTCGGACGAGGAAGAAGAAGAGGAGGAGAAGCGCGAGAAGGTGTGGAAGATCGGCGCGGTGCTCGCCGAGGCGGCCGTGCGCGGCGTCAAGAAGGGCGGCCAGGTCGAGGTCACCATAAACGTCGCTGCCGACCTGGCCGTCACCGTCACGGCGAGGGAGGTCGGCGCTAAGGGCGGTGTGAGGGGCACGTTGTGAGGTGCGTGTCTCGAGTTGGCGATGACTTGATGACCTACCTCCCTACCTTATTTACGTACCTGGGTAGGTACCTACCGGAGTTGGGAGGACACGACTAGAAATGCTGCTGTATAGAAGAGGAGTTTCGAAAAGAAGGAAGGAGAGAAGAGGAAAGGGGGAAAGACAAATATGCGATACAATTCAGCTCTTCTATATAGAATGGTATTTGGAATGGTTTTTTTGGGGGTCCTCTCTTGCTCTAGATGCCCCACCCCGATTGAGCGTCTCTACATTATCCTGGAGCTTGAACGGAGAGGAGAGGTTGGACGGAGGATCCCCAGAGTCTCAGCGGTCAGGAAGAATGGAAAAGCCGTAACAACGAGCGGTTCGTGGAGGCAGGGCGGAAGGGAGACCGATTTCTCTCATCACGGGCAACTTCGGGGGAATTGGTGGGCTCTAAGGAGGCGGTACCCTTTTTTTTTCTTTTGTCAATAGACTATTACGATGAAGCTCTGAAATGCATGGATGGAAAGGGAGGCGGGCAGTTAAGAGAATCGAAGAACACAAAGCGACATAAGAACAAGAGCAGTTCTCATGGCATTAGCTTCCCCGACGCACAAGACAAAAGGCAAGATCTATACGACGACGGCCATTGCTATGCTATGCTGTCTTCTGTGTGTCTCTATGTGATATGCGAGCAGATGAAGGAAGGCAACGCAGCAGTTGAGAGGTAGGGAAAACAACGAATGCTTCGCGAGTCTTTTTTTTCTTCCATGCAAGCCAGAACAAAAACAAAACATACCAAAAATTACAAAGTGCGGATAAGTTGAAAGCCAGCGCCAACGCAACAGAATGTAATACGTGTATTACGAATGACAATGCCTCCCGTCCCTCTCCCGTCCCTCTCTCGTTCCTAACCCGTTCCTCTCCCTATCCTGTTCCTATCCCGTTCTTCTCCCTATCCCGTCCCTCTCCTGTCCCTCTCCAAACTCCAAGTCCCCGTGCGTAGCTACGCCGCATACCGTGACATGCCTGGTAACCTACCTACTTAGATAGGTACCTAGACTACGTGACCTTCCCAGGCAACCTCCACGCGACCAGGTCGTCACGCACCTCGAACTCGTCCACCTCCCTGGCGCGCCGGAACCCGTCGCGCCCGCGGTCCAGGTCGCTCCCCACCGTGGTGGCCAGGCTGGCGAAGCTCTCGCTGCGTCCCCTCGAAGGGGCGCGCTGGTGCGAGTGCGAGTGCGGGAGGTGAGGTGCCGGTGGTAGTCCAAGACTGCCGGCGCTATTGTTGTTGTTGCTCCCCGCGCTGCCGCCGTCGGCGGGGCTAGTACGCTTATTGTTACTGGTGCTGCTGGCCGGGCCTGGAGAACGGGCGCGACTGCGGTCGACGAAGGCGCGGAGGCCGCCGCCGCTGCTGGGCGCCGTCGTAGTACCATCTGCGCTGGTCATAACGAGGGTGCGTACGGACTTATCGCTCGCGCCGCTTCGCTGGCGGCGGTGGTGGAAGCGGCCTTCTGTGGGCGCTCTGGGAGGCTGCTGCTCGCTGCCGCTGCTGCCGCCGCCGCCGCCTGATGAGCGGTGGAAGAAGGACCGCACGTCGCGTGGGCGCAGCGTGCCGCCGCCGCTGCCGCCGCTGGTGGGGTGTGTGTTGTCGTCGGCGCTGGAGGGGCTCCCGCCGCTATCGTCGCGGGAGAGCGAGGTTGGCGGTGCGAGGCTGCTTGCTGCCGAGACGGGGTTGTGCGAGAAATGGGCGGAGCGGCCGGAGCGCTGGCGCCGGTGTTTTGTTGCGTCGGAGGAGCCGCCAGGGCCCTCGGCCGAGGACGAGTCGAGGTCTTCGACGTCCGTGAAGCCCGTGCCACCGCTGAAGATGTCTTCGATGCAGGCGTCGGCGGAGAGCTCTCCGGGGTTGGAGGGCGACGCCCATGATGCTGTGAGCGCGATGCGGTACATGTCTTGCATCTCGGAGGCGTCGCGGGCGCGGGCGGCGCTGTAAGGGGTTTCTGATGTGTTTGACGGTTCTGTCAGTATTGTTTGCTAGTATCTTTGTACCTTTCAAGCTAGTGGCAGGTCGCCTTGCAAACCCTCGCAAACTTACGTCCGTTCAATGGGTCCTCCTTGTCCGGCTGCTCACCGACCATGAGGCCGGCGATGCCGCCGAAGGTAGGGGCCGTCCTCAGGGGCGGGGCGGAGTAGTTGCGGTCGCCGTCGATCTGGACCATCAATATCCCTATCCTGAGCGTGCTGTTGATCTTGCTATCCTGCAGGAGGTATCGCCGGATGACACCCTCTTTGACTTCTGGCGCGCCAGGCGCTCCTGTAGAGCTAGCCTCGTCACCCCCCTCCTGAAGTCCACCGCTGTTGCTGCTGGTCTGGCTTGCCGGGCTGCTGGCGCCCGCTGTGGTCGGTGCATTCTCACTGACCCTACTCGCGCTTCCCGAAGACCTACTACGGGCGTGGCCAAGTTTGTGGTAGGAGGTGTGAAGATGCTCGGCCTCGGCCGTCAGTGCGGCGCCGAAGCCATAGGAGCCAGCCGTGCTGGGGCGCCCTCGCGCGGAATCGCGGAGAATGGCTTCGCTCTCCTCGACATACTCGCTCAGGTTGATCCTGACCTTGCCCAGCAAGACCTTCTCGTCCGTGGCGCCGAAGTCCTGCGTCACCTCGAACTCGATTGGGCATTCCTCTAGGATCTCATTCCGGCCGATATGTATCCTTGCGGGTATGATCTTGCCGTACAGATACTCGACCCGGTGGTTCGAGATGGGGCATTTTGCTGTCCTCCCCCTGTGGTCGGTGTGGATCGAGTGTGGGAGGTACCATTTTATCTGGGACACACCGCTCACAAGCGGTATGTTGTTGAGATCATAGATCTAATTCGAACGCACGCGTTTAGTTGGTACTGTATCAGCCTCCCTCCATATCCCTCTTCCTCGGCAACTGCGTCACCCATCTTCAGGGGAGGGAAAGAGTGACGCGAAAGTGCATGAAACATCTCGGCCTATCATAATGGCAAATGACGTTTTTGTGTCACGCATATGCGATGCGCAGGCGTGACATACCCTCAGATGGACCTCGAATTTTGGCTGCACCAAGTACCACGGAAGTTATCACGTTAGCTATGAGTCCACTTCAAACCCAATTGCGAACCCGGGAACCTAGGAAGGGGAGACTAGAGTTGACAAACCTTCCTGGCCTTGTTTACTACCGGTAAGAAATGCATATCAGCAGATGGCTCGCTGAGAAGCAGAACTCAGCGAGCGGAGAGAAAACCCGTGGTGGCTCGCCACTTATGCTGGTGTCTCGCCACAATGACTAGAGGCGAGTTGAGCGCGCGATCGCCACCGCCAGAGCAAACGAGGTGGCCCGATAAGGTAGAAAGATCATGAGGAATGAGGAAACATGAGTGAAAGAGAAAAGGAAAAGAGAAAAATTATGTCCAGTATATGGTAGGTGGTGGTGGGTGTGCAACGTAGAGCGAAGATATCAAGGCAGATAGACAGCTGCAGTCCAGACCAAGGTTGTCCCCAATCTGGAAGCTCCAAGTATAACCTTATTTGTCCTTTTATCCCACGGCCGGACGACACGGAGCCTGCAGCGCCCGGAGCAGTCGCTCCCACAAGAGCGTAGCAGAGAGTACGCAATCCTTGAAATGCCGACGGTAGTGGATGCAACGTTCTGTTCGGAGTTTGGCGGGCTAACAACCAGTCTAACAGGTTGAAGGGGGGGAGAAACCACCCCGGTCGGTGAAGACTCGCTGAGGTGGGGGTAGTGAGACAGGAGACAAAAATGCGGCTTGTGATTCAAGGGATAGATACAGATGCCGAGAAAAAAAAGACAGGAACAGCGAAGAAAAAGTTGGCAACACGCCCGCTTGAGGGGAGAAAGAAAGGGAGAGAAGCAGGAGAAGAAGAAAAAGAGAGAGGCAGGGAGATAGAAACTGAATTGCACTAGGGCGACTTTAGCTTACTGAGGAAAGATGTCATGGCTACGAATGATGATGATCCGAATACCTAGGAGGGACTCATTTCATTGCAACAGCCAGTCCGTGAGTGTGAGACGGACCTCGATGCGGAAGAGCGGTAAGAAGCGGCTCAAAAAAAGGAAGTAACCGAAGTATGTGACGACACTTTGATGGTGGGACATCGAGCCGAGAAGGTATGAGATGTGGTCTGGTATGTGAAGGGTGTTGTGGAATACCAAGGCATGGACGGGAGGGACCAACGGGGTTCCCATCCAGTAGCTTCGGACGGTTCGACAACGGGACGGGTACAGTTGGTCTCAGTGGTCTCAGACTGCTTGCTGGGCTGAGAAAGGGTGGTGAACCGTCGCACTAGTAGTGCCTAAATTCTCGCTCTTGGCCCTACCACGGGCATGGCAGACCGTTCCCCGGTATCATTCGTGTGTGGGAAGAGAAAACTGCCGCACAGCCACCCAATGACCAACTGTCGGCGGTGACGATAAGCAGGAGGAAACAAGCACCACGTCCAAACCAACAAGCAATGGGCCAGAAAAAGTGTCAAGGCTCGCCCGAGCCTTCTAGCGCCAAGCCAGGCTCTGAGGGTCCCCCTTCGAGCCAATGGCCCACCTGGCTGGAATCTCGTGCGTGGGCTATCGGTCAGCTGCATGAGAGCCCCTCCCCCAGACTCGTTAATTCCAGTGCTTGACTGCTTGTCCCCTCTCGTATTCTTTAGGAAGTCTTTTCTCGCTGGATGGAATTACGATCCACTTCACTAAGGCAACACGACGTATCTGCTGTAAGCTGATTAATTACATGTCTGTTAACTACGGAAGACTAGTCTACGAGACTTCAGATGGGAGGTTTCTTAAAGTTCGGTCTTCTCCTCCTAGCGTGGAGCGGAGGGGTTCGTTCCTAGCGGTTCCCGCCTCCCGTCTGCACCGTTCGATTCAGAAAGTTCTTTCACGACATTCCAGGGTAGAGGGCCTCGCTCCTTCTGTGAACATGGATGTAGGAGGAAGAACTACTCTTCGAGATTGGATGAGTTGTACTCTCGTAGGTAAGGCACTGAAGCAACACGGAGGGCAAGTTACATGCCCGTGCGGACAGGATCGCGGGACTGGCTACCGGCTTCTAGGCTAAGAACACTTCCGCTGGTCCCGAATCTCCGAAAGCCCCTGAGTCAGCGAACACTCACCACGGAGAGGCGTTGAGGAAAAGACAGCAACAAGACTTACAGAGAGCAGGGCTCGATGTGATGATGCTGAGCTTCTGGCAGGTCACCAGTCTCTCAAGATCCATCATGGCAGTTACGAGGGCTCCCTCTGTGGTTGAAGAGCAGAGCTTCGATAAGCTGATAAGCCTTGAGGTCCACCAAAAAATTTACTGAGCAAAAACGCGTCTGCACTGGCTGATCGCGACTGGCCACCCACTGTATCTCCCCCTCTGGACATTATCACAATTCTAACATGAATTAGGATCGTATGATTACCAGCCTTCTTTGCCTCACTAGGGGTTTGAATTTGGATTTCCGCACATCTCTTTGAAATTCTTTATGTTGTCTCCATGAAAATCTAAAGAGGTTAGTTACCGGTTTTCAATCATGGAGGACAAGAAGGACATGAAGGGCAAGGACGGTCCTCCCCAGGCCCGCAAACGGGGCCTGCCCCAGGACGCGCAGCTGCAACGGCAGCAACAGCAGCAACAGCCCGGAAACACGGGCTTCAAGAAACAGAAGCAGTCACAACCTAATCGTGGCAATGTGGTCGTCCAGAATTCGGCGGCCGATGCAGTTTCCGCAGACGGTGAGGTGAACCTGCCCGCGTATCTCGAGGCTCTCGAGGACAGCATCGAGGGGCTCGACAACGCCATGAAGCAGAGCAAGTCCTCGGGCGCCAAGCGGGCCTTCCAGCAGGTGCCTCGCGACATGCGGCGCCGTACTGCCAGTCACGACCCGAGCAGAATGCCTAGTCGGTTGCAGTCACGTGCCAAGCTTCAGATGGCCGCCGACCAGACGCCTCACAAGCCGAAGAAGAATTTGGAAGGAGCGGCCAGGGAGAAGGAGAAGGCCAAAAAGGCGGGTCGAGAACTCAGCAAGGCGTTAATTATCACCGCCTCGCTCCGGGAGGGTGCCTTTTTCGACAAAACGCATATCCAGCCACAGCCCATCCAACGCGAGCCCAAGACTAGCAAGACTGAGCGACTTCTAGCCACTTTGAAAAAAGTTGAAGCCCTCGAAGACAAGCTGGCTGAGCTGCGATCAGATCCCGATGGAGTCCCTGGAGCCGCTAAGGACCTAAACCAGGCTCTGATCAGGACGCAAAAACTGAACAAGTCCTTCACTGCGATGGGAAAAAACGTTTGGGCGGCCTCGGTCTCAGCCGAACAGCTCGACCTCGCACTTTGCCACGCCGGAAAGCTCGTGAAAGTGTTGAGCAAAGCGATCGGGACACGCGGACCAGACGACGATGGTCAGGGCCGTCAGGAATCCGACGAGTATACGGATGACGACCTGGCCGGCGATGACCTTGCCGCCAAGCAGAACAAGCGCAAGAACGACGACCGCCTCCCTACCCACAACTGGCACGCCAAACGAGCCAAGATGTCCACCCTCAGCAACCCGTTCTACGACAAGCCGACCCCTCTGGCGAGGAATCAAAAGACGGCCCGGAGCATGCATCGAGCGTATAACACATCGGCTTTCATGAGCGACTTGAGCCACCGAGGATACATCCAGGTCACTGGCACGGATCGCGACGTCCTGTCGGTGCTGGAGCGAATTGGTATCACGTACAAGGCCTCGACGGACGATTGGATGCGTGGCTGCCGAGTCTGGGTTGGCATGATCAAGTTCCCCATGAATGCAGGGAGCCCGATAGAGGATGTCACCCCAGCAAGGGCCATCTGGAACCCAGCCGGCCCGTCAAAGCCAACCAGCAAATCGAACCCAGCTGGCCGATCAGATGGTTCCTTGGCCACCTCTTCAGCAACGGCCAACCAACAGCGCGAGGCGCTTATCGAGGTCGAGCCCGACAGCAAGGACCACGTGCTCAAGATGCTGCGGTCCTTGGAGAAGGAGGATTCGCTGTCTGTGGTTGTCACCGACCTGTCAACTCAGCTTGGCTGCATCGATCTCCTGGGCCCCGGTTCAACCGACGAACTGCTCAGCATCATTCGTCCATACCACTCCCCAGACGACGACGCCTACGAGTCTACGCATTGGAACCTGTTCCACGCCCTGGAGCAGGTTCAGCCGTCGATGCTCCTCTACAATATCTACCTCGCCTTCGACATCACGTTCCCAGAGAAGCCCTCGTCTGACGACAAAATCATGCACGACGAGGACAACGTGGTCGAGGAGCTCATCGCCGCCCAGGAGGACTGGGCCACCGAGGAAAATCCCCGCAAAGTCACGCTTTTCGACTCTGCCAAGCGACGGAAGGCCCTCCACATCATCCGCGGAAAGCAAACTTCCCATACCACCGGCCCGTCCCAGCTGAGCATGGCAGCCGGTGACGCAAGCGGCAGCAACAACGCGAGTGCTGCTCCCAGTACTACCAATAAACGGGAAGGTGCGATCCCCGTCGTCCTCATATGCTCGCACTCTGCTGTCCGTGGCCTCGAGGGCCGATGGACTATCATCTGCCAGCGCGACCTGGTCCGCTCGCTCTGGCACCGGCTTGCGCGCCACCACCAGCGCGACAGGCTCGAGGTGGCCTGCATCGAGGAGATGCACCAGATCTACACCGAGCAAGGCGTGCCGTTCTTCCCCGAGGACTACCCCACCACGCGGGCGGGCTTCGTCTGGGAGCTTAAGGAGCGCAGCGTCCTGCTGGAAGAGTGGAAGGGCCAGCCAAAGGGGAAGCGCGTCGACTGGGCCTCGCTGGATCTCGGCGGAGAGGCCGGTCAGGGCCAGGACGGAAAGGAACACAAGAAAGGCGAGCACGGCAACCCGTTCGCGTGCGACTGGGAGATCCTCCTGGTGTCTTCTGACCGCCCCACGTTCTCGGTCTTTGGTGGTCCCGGGCAGGAAGCTATCGGCGAGCCCAAACCGGTGGTGAAGCACGACTTAGCTAAGAAGCATCCGTTCCTGGTGCAGTACGGCCCGGGCCTGCCCGTGGACGTGGGTCCCTGTTTCCTGCGGAACCATTTCTTGCCGGGCCCCTCCCGGCCCGCCTCCACCGTCCCCCAGCTGGGCCTCCTCACGGTCCGCATCACGATGGTCGGCGCTGGCGTGCCGAAGCCCCGCGCGCGCGTCTACCTCCTGCCTAGCCGTGCGGAGGAAGACGCGCCCCTGCGCGACGCGTGGATCAAGGAGTTTTCCAAACCGGGCCAGAGGAAGAAGACCAACAACAATAACAACAAGAATGGCGGCGCGTTCGACAGGCGCTTCAAGGAGACGCTCACCACAGATGAGCGCATGGCCGTGATGGCGAAGGCTCTCACCCAGGACACGGACGCCATCAAGGCCGCGCCGGGCGGCCCTTCTATTTCCGCCACTGCCACCACTGCCACTACTAAGAACACCAGCACCAGCACCGACACTACTGCAGCTGAGACTATCATCCCAGCCACTGATCCCACCAAGGCCGATGCCGATACGGTTATCGGTAACGAGACCGAGCCAGAATCGGAGCCGATCGAGCCAGAGACTCCCGACCCCGACCACCACCTGCCGGTCCGCGAGTGCGATCTCGTCGGCTTCGTCACTAGCGGCGGCTTCAACCTGGCCGCGGGCAAGGGCCAGGCGATCGCGCACCTGGGCGTGCGTCGGCTGTGCGAGATGATCCGCGAGGGCATGGCGGTGCTGGCCACGACGGAGGCCGGATACGAGTCCTCCTCTTCTTCTGTGGGAAGAAAACAAAAGGGAAAGGGAAAGGGAAACGCAGTGGGAGTGGGAGTGGGAGTGGGCAGGGATAGGGGCGTGGGCAAGTATAAGACCCAGGGGGTTCAGGTCCAGCAACAGGCTGTCGGCCGCAAGAGTGGCAAGGCTTCTACTGCTACGAAGGACACGAACACGACTCCTAGTGGTGGCCCTGACGGAAAGGTCCAGATCCCGTTCGATGCCGAGGAGAACTTCAGATGCCTGG
The DNA here is from genome assembly GCA_003049485.1 of Ophioceras dolichostomum. NCBI lineage: Eukaryota > Fungi > Ascomycota > Sordariomycetes > Magnaporthales > Ophioceraceae > Ophioceras > Ophioceras dolichostomum. Next base: position 43,706 of record PYST01000141.1, read on the forward strand.
TCCGCAATGTGGGAGAGACGGTCTCGAGGCCGGCTGTTTGGCGAGTTGTTGAGGAGCATAAGGTCATGCTGTGAAGCCTGCCTGCCTTCGCGTGGTTTGCCTTGAGTGTGGTGACGAGGTAGTACCTACCACATCCATAGTGGCGTTCTGACCTGCCTCATGATTCAGTTGGGTTTTCCCCTTGCGAGGTTTTTTCGTCGATTTCACGGGTTCGATTGTTGGTCGAGTCACAGTTGCTTTCATCGCAGTTGAATCGAGAGCCAACTTCCTCAACTACGGCCTTGCCCTGGTACCTGCCTTGGTACCCATCTCTATCGACAGGTAGCTTCTGATAAGCTGGCCAAGTCTTGTTTTCTGTTTTGTATTTTTTTTTTCGTCGTGTTGCACTGAGATGAAATGATACGACGCGGCTGAAGGATCGATATATGCCTGTTCCCGTCTATCATATCATATCGTTTGCGTGCGTTCGGCCTGCTGCCTCCCGTCAACCCTGCTTTCTCAGCTGGATGGAGGGAGATTGGGCAAGGCATTATGATGAGCAATGACAAGAAATTCTCTTGGCACACGCATGCCACAGCATGCTTGGTATCTACCAAGGCAGACTCGGTAGGTATCCGGGCCAAGATCATGAATGAGACGAGATTATTATTATGTTTGTCTTCCTTGCTTCGTTTTGATGCTCTGCCATGCACTGTCGCCTCTCCATATTTCAGTCCTCGTGAAGGTCGCTTCCGTACGATCCAGTCAAACTGCCTGCTCTATCCGAGCATCAACACCAAAAATCCCTACTACCTAGGTACCTAGGTAAATGGCGAGCGCGGGATTTCGATTGAATTCGAGAAGGGAGTTGTTGAGACAAAAGAAAGGGGGGCAAAATTACAACATCGTTGGGCGTAAATTCGAAGCCACGGCGTGATCTCCCATCGACGCTAGTTCAGCCGGGCGCCAGGGCTCTCTGACTGGCGTTGCGCCCTTAATCTCCCTTGACAAAGGACAGACCGGCAGAAGCAAGTGAAGGCGGACAGGACGGCCTATCAAATTCAAATATTGTCTCTTTTCTTTTGATGGTCACTTTCTGTTCTGTATGTACATGCACACGCTCTACCTAGCGAGCCTGACCTGAACTGCCGGTCTTGGTCCCCTGACTTTCCCCTCAGCTTTCCTACTCCTACCTGGCGAAAGTTCGACGGCCTGTTTTAGGTTTTCTCACCCATCCCTTGTCGGGGGTTCGAGCGAGGATCGAGCGAGGGTCGAGCGTTGACAGCGATTACCCCGGAAGGAAGACGTGAGGCTTTCAGGCACTGGAACATTCTTCGAAGCAAAGTGAGGCAGCGTCAAGCAAAGCAGAGAGGGAGGAGTCGGGGAGAAGGAAGGAGGGGGTAACGTGGACGCGGACGCGACGCAGGGGGACCGATGCGCGGTTTAAACTTCAGGGGACGGAGGTGGGAGTGTGGGAGGAAGGGCGGTCTGGATGAAGCTAATTCTGCTAGTCGTGATGGACTTCCTGGAATATGAGCACGACAGGAGGTGTTCGGTGCCCAGGGCTGATCTTGTCTTTGGAGTCGGCTCTGGAGTTGTTCAATGACTGGTTTTGCGCGTCCAAACCAGGATCGGGCTGGCTGATGATAATTCGCGACTCTACCGTCCCAGGAGGGAAGGCTAGCCGCATAGATATCCCACAGAAAGGAGTACAAAAGCATTCCGTAAGCAGTGGTCCGGAATATGTACAATGAAGGTACTTCAGTACTCACAATGCGCTTGTTCGGTCAGCCGATGACATCGAGTCCTCTGACGAGATTTGCTTGTTGTTCGGAATGAATATCATGAGCTGGCAAGCAAGCCAAGCCTTTGGAGATGTGAAAAGTGTGAAAGAGGCTTGCAGCTGGAGATCAGCTGCATGAGGGCAACCGCGTAGCACCAACCAGTGGAGGAGATTTCGCCCGGGGGCCAACCAGCCGGACAGGGAGCGGAAGTGGGAAAGCAACAATCAATAAGAAAAGTTTGCCTTGAATGAGCTGGTCTTGAGGGTGGCAAGACGTGTGTGTGTATAACCCTATCCCTTTTTAGGAATGGACCTGCTTTGCTCGCACACACTCTCTGGCGAAAGACTGAGCTGGGGCAACTTCGGGAGCAAACAAAAACAAGCAACTGCTGCCTGTGTATGTGTCCCTCCCTGTGTGTGTCCCGTCGCCAACAACTATCGCCCGCAGTCCGGCCGTCCGTCCATCCGTCCGTTGCCCGCCCAAGCACAACAACGTCGGACGGTTTCTCGTATGCGATCGCTGGGAGTTTCCTTTGTGATCGGGCTTGCCGTGTGATGAACGGAAGGTAACCCGACAGCTACTAGCACGGAGTGTTGTGGGAAAAGGCGGGGCTGTTTCTTTTTTGGCTTCTGTCCTGATGCAGCCACGGGGCGCGAGCAAACTTGACAGTGTAACATTCCGTCAATTGTTGGCGCTGTCAGTGACTTCACTTGGTCCCTGCCCCGGTTTGAGCCGCCAAGTGTGTGATACCCACAAAAGCTGCTACGTTAGCTGACGTGGGAGGAGGGAGGTCTGGTAGATGCAGGAAGCCGAGGAATTCGCTGCCTTGTTTCTCTGGCTGCTGCATGACCGCATGTAGCTGCTGGCGTGCCGCGGACTGGTTATTGGTGTGCTTGTCGCAAGCGATGGCCAGGCAAACAAGTTTTGGCAGAGATCACGCCCTCCTTGACTCCTCTGACTCTTGTACGCCGAGGGATAGAAGATACCCAGATAGGGAGAAATAGTCTGAAGTTGGCGTCGCTGGTGCTCCGCTACTTAGGTAGCTCTGCTATAGCAGTGTCTCACCGCCCCCAGATGACTGATGAGACCGTGAGACCGCAGTCTTGGATGAGTCGTCCGTTCTCCGCTCTCGCCGCCCTCCAAAAGAGGAGTGGGTGGGCAAGTGGGGTGGTGCTTGGTCGTGCTTGGTGGTCATGATAAGATTGGTGATCCCGGTGATATCCTAATGCAATAGTCACCCCTCCTCGCCGATATCTCGAGGGAAAATCCGGAAAACCATATGGACCAAACAGGAGCGATCTCTTACGTTCCTCCCAGAGTGTCAAGAGTGTCACTTGACGGATCACGCATACTACATGGTAGGCAACCCCACGGCATATGCATCCCAATGCTCCATTATCGTGGGTTGCACAACTCACACATCATCGTCCACGACGTCCCACACCACGGACGTTGGCAAGTTTGGCAAGCATCACACATGAACGATATGGGAGGGCCAAATACTCGTAGGCCAAGTTGGCAGTTTGGCAGTTTGGCAAGTTCAGAGAAAAGATAGGCGCCTCTAGGCGGTACAGCAGGGAGGAGCCAAGGACGCCAATGTGAGGCAATTGATGCGATGCAAAGGTACCGGCTGTCAGGACTGGCAATGTAGTGTATCTGGTACCGCGTTACCTGCTGCGTACGGTATGCTACCGCGTAAAGCACAGGCGAATAGGTCGGAAATACAATACACAGGACAATACATTACATTACATTGCAGGCTCTGACGGCAGGAAGGCACTTCAATAGGCACTTCAATAGCGCGAAATAGGGCTCCCAGAACTCCCCCTTCATCCCTGGGCGGTCCGTCTTTTGCAAACGTCCGTCAGCCCATGAGCGGAGCCCTAGCTCGAGAAAGAGTCGCAATTATAAGCGGCGCCCAACCAAAGACCGTTACTGGCCAGCTTTCAGAAGCCACTTACTCTGGAAGCTAGCGAGTAGCGAGTCGGGTATTCTCGAGAGCTGCACTCCAGTTTCTCTCCCCTTGATGTCGATCAGTTGACGCGGTATTTTGGCTCTCTGCTTGCGCCTGAACCTCGCCTGAAACGATCTCTCGCTGGCTTCCATCGTGTTCTTTTCTCTTTCATCTTTTTCTTTCCGTCTTTATCCCTCTCGTTTGGTATTCTCAGTACACGTTGGCTCCTTCTCCACGCTGCTTCTTTCCCCTGCAGCACCTTACAAGACGTGTCAGAATTTGGCGCCGAGGACCAAGTTGGAAGCAACCGCCCGGTCCTCTTCTACCGTTCATCTTCTCAGTAGTTGTACCTTCCCGAACCGGGCAGCCCGAGCAGGAACCACTGCATTTCAATCCCGCGTCTCGCTGGCTCCTTCTTGTCTTTGCACTGCCGGCAGCTCCCAGCTTCCAGGACCCCAGGACTGATCTCCTACACAGTAGGCCGGTCTCCTTTCCGCTTCAATCCTGACCGCCTCGGCCAACTCCCCTGCTTCGTTTAACCTCCAAATCAAAGGGATCAAAGGGCAAGGGTGCGAATTGCCAACAAGCCGCCTCGTTTCCAGCTCGTCCCAAGCCGAGAAAGAAAATAACCTGCCGTCTGGTCCCAACTTCGGGCTTCCCAAAACGCCATTCCTATTCCACCATTTAGGCTTCCCCCGCCGCAATCTCGCGCATACAACGCCCTCGAGGCCTTAGCCCGTAGGCCAGACCTTCAAAGACGGGTTGCCGGTCTGCCGGTCTGCCGGTCGTCTGCAGGCGCTGCAGCTCTGTCCGCACGCACTGCATGTCTGCTGTGCCTCGATCTTGAATTCTGTCTTTGCGGAGTTACCGCACGCCTCAAGATAGACAGAGATCGAGAGAAACGATCTTTCGTGCAAAGATTAAAAGAGCAAAGGATCAAAAGAGAACAAAATATTACCGAGGAGAACAACATTCCCGGCTGGCCTGGTTGGCCTTATGAAACATTCCCACCCCTCCCCCCACCTCCCGCCGCAGGTCTCGTCATAACCCACCTTCAGCGACCACGGTCCGTCTCGGGGCTGAGCAAGCGAGGACCCGAAGAAGCCGTACGAAGGAACGAACGACAGCCTCAGTCCGAATTTACCCGTTTCACCTATGATGCTCCGACTGGTATTTCATAGCGACGACGCCTGACCAGCGATCCATTCGTCCGTCGCTGGACCACGTTCCTTCCGCGCCGGACGAAACCCTTCCCTCGCCAAGACCCTCCCCTCACGGCCCCTCGCGGCCGCGGCCACGGCCTCACTTTCGCCCCCGCGTCCACCTCAGCCTCCGCCTCCGCAATGGGCTCGCTCGCCATCCAGGCCGCCTCTCCGGCCGCTTCCGGGCTCCAGACTGCGGCGGCGGCGGTGGACATGCCCTCTTCGGCGGCACCCCTAGGCGGAGGAGGCGGAGTAGGCGGAGGCAGCAGCACCGCTCGCCCAATACCCGAGGTAGCCGAGGCAAGCTTCCTTTCCGAGGTCTTTGACGTTGGCAACGAGGTCTCAGAGTTCCTGATGGACGAGCACCTGGCCTCGCGCGCCTCCGCCCTGGGCATCTCGCCAACGACCCACCGTTCTTCGCCCGCCGACGGTACGAACCCGCCGAGTAGAGAGTCGGCCTCCACCCAGCCGACGAACCATGCGAGGACTGACTCGTCCGACTCGGACGGCTCCACGGCGACCAACCTGACGTCGCATTCGTCCTCAAGAGGCGCCACGGCCTCGACGCGCACCACGACAGACTCTGATACGGTGGCCCATGTCGTGGCCAGGCGGAGGTCCCGGAATCTCAGCTTCTCGCAGTATGAGAAGTACCTTTCCCACGTCGATCCGAATCTTAAGCAGCCCAAGTTCGTCAAGGAGAACTCGCCCCCGGCAGATTCCGCGCCTAGCCTGTTCAGCATCAGCACGCGCAAAAGCTACATCAGCTTCAAGCGGACCCTCAAGAGCAAGGTCCGGTGGAGGCGCTCGTCGACGACGGCCTCTGCCCCGCTGCCTATGTGAGTTGTCCCACAACCGTTGCTCTGCTCCGTGCTTTGTCCTCCGTGAGACACTAACATGGCCTGTGCCTTCCCCCTACTTTTCAGAAGCTCATGCATATGCTGCCGCGACGATTTCAGCAAGATGCAGACTCTTAACACCCTCCCATGCGGCCACACATACTGCGCCGAGTGCCTCAAGATAATGATTGGACAGTCGGGCACAGACGAGTCCAAGATGCCGCCGCGGTGCTGCACGCAGCCGATCCCAGCATCGACAGTCAGAGCCGTCTTGGGCCGCGAGGAGCAGCAGGCCTTCCTCAAGGCAGTGCTTCAGTTCTCGACACCCTGGGAGGCGCGAGTCTTCTGCCCCAACGCCGCTTGCGGCGAGTTCATCCGCCCGCGCAGCCGGATCGACCCGAAGCACCCGTTCGACGTGGTCTGCCGACGATGCCGCACGCGCGTCTGTGTCATGTGCAAGCGCGATGCGCATCCCCTGGGCCAGGACTGCCCCGAGGACTGGGAACTTGAGGCGGTGCTCAAGATGGGCGAGAAGTCCGGCTGGAGGCGCTGCTACAAGTGCCGCACACTGGTCGAGCTTACCCAAGGCTGCACGCATATGACCTGTCGCTGCAAGGCCCAGTTCTGCTACATCTGCGGCGCGGTGTGGGACAGCGCCGTGGGCTGCCCTAACTACTGCAACGGCGAGGAGGAGCTAGAACGTCGTCGCCAGGAAGAGGAGGCCCGTCTCGCCGAGCAGGAGGCTGAGAAGGAGGCCCGCGAGAAGGCCGCCGCTGCTGCCGAGGCCCGCACAGCTGAGAGCACTGAATTCTCTGCACTAGCCGGGGAGCTCTCGGAGGAGCTAGAGCGGTTCGTCGCCTTCGAACGGAAAACCAAGTGGGTCATGTGGTCGCGACACACGCAAGAGCGGCTCGCGCTGGCGGATCGATACTCAGACCAGGTCGAGAAGATGAAGGAGCGACACGCTAAGACCGTGCAGCACCTCGAGGACCGCCAGATCGCCGCCGAGATGGACCTGCGCGCGACGCTCGAGCAGCGCGCCCGAAGCGTCCGAATCCGCCTACGCCACATGGAGGCCTACTGCGACGGTCTCGGCCGGAACCACAACCCGCCGCCGCTTTCCCAGCACCTCCCTCCGTCTCCCGGAGACCGACCCGCCACCGCTTCGGCCGCCATCAGCCCTCCCGGCAGTGCTGGCGGCCCCCCCGGAAGCAGCAGCAGCGCCAACCCCCCTCCTGCGGCGGCGAACCCGATATCGACGGGGGCGATGGCGATGCCCCCGCGCGTCGTGACGGAGCGCGACCTGCGCGAGCTGGGCCAGCAGTACAACGTGCGCGACGACCTCGAGCGGCTGCACCAGGCCCGCATCAACGTGCTGCGCGACCAGCAGACCAAGAAGCTCGAGGAGCTCCAGGAGCGGCAGGAGTCCGAGCTGGAGCGCCTGCTGACCCGCCGCGAGGAGGAAGTCGACGACCTCGGCGCCCGGCTGGCGGCCGAGGACGATGTCCTGGCGAGAACCTTCTCCGAGCGCCGCGCCCGCGCCGAGGCCCGCTGGCGCTTGCGGGTCGAGATCCTGCAGAAGGAGATGGAGGCGAAGACCGGAGGGCTGGCGCACGGTCCCATCCCGGTGCCGGTGTGGCCGGATTCCGGATACGGCGATGGCGTCGATGATGACGGCGGCGGGGATCACCTGTCTACGGTGGAGGAGTGAGGAGTGAGGAGTGAGAAGAGGGCTGTTGTTCGAAGAAGGGCGCAGGGTACCCTACCACTACTCTTGAGCGAAGTATGTGTGATGATGAAGGTAAAAGCTCATCATCCCCCGACGACCCACGAGACCGGAGTGAAGCTCCGCGACGAGGGAGGGAGCAGTCTGTCTCTGTGCATATTCCGACGAACGACGGCAACGACCGACGATGATGTTATCCCACAAGATTCCCAAAAGATCTCCTTAACCAAGTCCATGAGACTGGTTCGAATCGTTTATCCATAGCGAATGATACGATACGATCGAGAACATATCGATATATCGACATCCAAACCGCCCGGTACAATTTCTCTTTAATTCTTTTCCAACCTCAAAGCGTCATCTGGGCACATGATAATGCCCCATCCACGAGTGACATCTCTCGTCTGTTCTTTTTGTGTTTTTCCTGGCCTTGGTTTGTCTGAACCCCCCATTCGCATTCGCCTCCAACATGCTATTTCTGTTTCCTTGCGTTTCGAGAGCCCTCCAACGCGTCATTTCATTTAGATACCACATTACACAACCAGCCCATTCCTGTCACCATACGTGGCACAGAGCAATTTGTTATTTATTTCCTGTTCTTCCTCGATTCTAGCTTGCCTTTGTTGTTCTTTTTCACCTCCCCGGCGACTTTGTTTTGGTCTTGTCACCCCACTAAAGATCTTGCTTGCTTTCCCACTGTCCATGTCCATACTAGAACAGAATTGCCTCTATTGGCCCCGGCTAACTTTCCCTAGTCACTTGTTATTTTTCCCCCGGTTGTCATCAGGAGTTCAAACATGGAGTACCTAGGGGACAGGGGGTTGTTGGTCGGTTAATGGTCGGTCCCATACCCTGAGCATCCCTCGTCATCGTCTCTCACCAGTTATTTGTAGAGGATTAGGAGGAGGTCGGGCAACGTCACTGTGCCCCCCTCCTCGAAGATATCACAGATATCGCCATACAGAATTCAGAGTTTCGTTCTCAGGTTGTGCTCAATTTTGGGGTCAGATTGACTTCTCTATTGTTATTATTATTTCCGTCGGGAGAACAACTGTGACCCCAAGTGTTGGTAGCATTTGTGCCTTTGCTTTGAGAATGGGTGGATTACCCCTGAACAAGACAGCCGGCTACATAGTAGCAGGAGAAGAGAGCGGCAGCGTCAGCAGCATCAGCAGCATCCTGCGCGAAATAGAGGGGAGAGGCGCGGACGCCCTCTTCCTGAAATACACATGTTTTCCCTATTCTTTGAGTGGCCTGCCCATCTGTCACCGCCACTGACACTGCCGTTGATCCAGCCGGGAGCCAACCGGACTCCCCGGCCTCATTTTCCATCTTTAGCTTCCTTCCCATCACCACTGCCACGACCGCTTGCACCATTCCCTCCAACCCCACCCTCGAGGATATACCGCTGCTTCAGAGTCTGGGGTCCGTCCTTGGAGCTGTTCTTCTTGGAGACGACCTCCGGCGTGCTGCTGAAGATCCGCGTGTTCTTGGGGTCCGCCGCCACATCCATGTCGCCGTGCGAGCGGGAGCTCGATCCGCCCGTCCCTGCGAGCTCCTGTAGCGTTTCCGAGACGTTGTTGCTTTTTTGGGGCGGCGTCCGGGATGCTGCAGACTTGGAGGAGGAGCTAGAGGTCCTCATGTACATGCCGCCGCCGAGGAGGGCGAGGGCACCGCCTAGGATGAGCGGGAGGCGACTCCCGGCTGCTGGGGCGGGCATTGCTGCTATGGTCTGGGCGGATGTAGAATTGTCTGTAGAAACGAACCAGTAAGGGGGAATGGTCTGGTGTGTTGTATTGAATCACCGGGTTTCGGGTTTAAAGCGTTTACTATCTGGCGTCCGGGGTCTGATGTGTGGTTTCCGGCACCCTACGGTAGGTGCCGACGGCAGCGTTGCGAATCCAAATCAGGCTGATCGAAGAAACAATCGATGGAAGAGGTGGGTAACGCAACTAAGAGTGTACCCTGAGAGGGATATGCGAGGTCTATATTCCCCTTTATCTAGGTCTTGTTCTTTGGCCAAGCTCGAGCTCGAGGGCAGTAGCGTGGAGGAGAAAAGTGGTGATATCATGACTGCTTGCTGGCGCCGTCACGCTGTCAGGTGACCCGCCACTACTGTTGGGCCAGGGCCCGACGCCGGAGCCTCATCGACAGATGATAGGCATTCTCCAGTCGGCCCAAGGCACCATACTATTTAGGTGTTCGACCTTTCGTGCGCTGCATGTGTGTTAGTGAGCTCACGGTCACACTTTGGCCGCCCCACCGCTGAGTTCGCTGCTGAAGTAAGGGCTCGGCTCGCAGCCGCAGCGGGGAGAAAGCAAACTTGGGCAGTTCATTACGGTATCACCTATGGCCCTACCGCCCTCCCGTTAGCTTGGGCCGAGCAACTTTGCATGAATAATTAAGAAGGAGCTGGGTGAGGGCGATGATGACGACGCGATTTCCTCCTCTTGGCTTCTCTCGAGAATTGATATACCCTGCCGACATCCTCTTGGAAGATCAGTGCTGCGAATAGGGTCCAATTGGACTCCGATCAGCTCCTACCAAATAGACTCGATGCGATTGGCTTATGATCGCACTCGATTGAAACCTACGTGGGGCTGGGGCTGGCTCGCATATAGGAGAAGAACGAGAAGATCGGACGAAGTTGATGCCCGCCGCAGCAAAACCTCCTTGTTTTCACATCGTGGATGAAGGCGAGGCCAAGATGTCGAAAACTCACAAATCCACCGAGGAGCCACGCGGCGGCGGCAGCGCCAGGTTGCCTTATCGATCCGGTCATCTTGGAAAGGCAGCTGAGATATCTGGCGTAGTGCTCCTGCTCAATATGAAGGGGGGGGGGGGGAAATACAAGTATAGCGCCACGCTGCCGAAGAGAGGAGGTAAACAAGAGCCGTAGTTGAATACAACGTACGGCTGAAGTTCGGCTGGACGTTTAAGCTTAGAAGCAAAAAGCCACGAAATCGGTTCAGAGTCGGGAAAGTTTTTGAAAATATTGACCCTTCCCTCGAGGTTTCGGGGCTTCGAGGCCTTCTTGATGTTGCATCGGCCGAGGCTCCTCAGGGTCAACGTTTCGGTAGTGCTTGCAGGCCGTGTTCCACAGCAGGCCCACAACAGGAAGGGGTCTCGGAAACTATCCCGGTCACACATCTCTGGCAGGGCTAAACCTTGTCTTGCGCTCGGGTCGGCTTCGTTTCAAAATGTTGGCCCTACTTTCTTCCTTCTTCTCTCCACAGCTGCAGGCACATCGTTGCCCCCGTTCGGCATTGCAGAGGAGAGAACAGTGCTCTCCAGGTAGGACTGCGCCACTACCAAGGGCGTCATTCTCAAACATTTGTCGTGGCAAGTCGACCCCAACAAGCTGCTCACTCAATTCACGAGCTCAAGAGCTGGGGCAATTCAAGACTAACGGGTTCTAGCACGTGCCAGCAGGTCATTGGTAAATATTACAGGTAGCACTCGGCTCGCAATGTCCCAATGCCTGCGAGATGTGCAGGACTTGAGAAGTATCCAATCCTACAGGATTGCAACGTGGAGGAAAGAGCGAGAACGAAACGTCAGAGACGCTTGACTACCTAGCGACCGGAAATCGCCACCATCTGGGGATATTTCAAGGATCGAGATCCGCCCATGTCCTGCCCATATGTTCCGGGCGATCACAAAAGTCGAGGATCTCAACAAAACAGACCCGGGCAAAATAATATGCTCGATGAGGGTTTAGATATGGTGGCTGCCGATCAGCTTTGCCATAATTCTCCACCTAAACCAGGAAGACGTGTGCAAAACGTGGAGAGGGAAACTGGACCTCCCGACGTTTTATGTTTTCCCCAGATCCACAGTCGAGACCAGGATACCCGGAACCTTTACCGTCAATATCCACTCCCAGGTGGCCGGGAGGCGCCATATCGCCTCCATTTTCCTCGTACTGCCTACTCCAGAGCCAGATGGTTCTCCAGAGCCAAGCCTGCATGAAAACCACAGCTAACCTGGTGGGCAAACATCGGGGGAAGCACCGGTCGAGACCACCAACCCCCAGGACATCACCACCCTTATCGTCCATCACTCACGCACACGCTCTCTCCATTCTTACCACGCTGACTCTCGCCGAGCTCAGGCGCGACGTCTAAAAATACAGAATGAATGAGAAAGTGAAGACAGACAGACAGACAGGCGAAAAACACAAACGCCCGCACAAAAAAGTAAGCATGTTGCTCTGTGCGTCTGTCAGCGCCGAATGCAGCCACCAGGAAGTCAAGCCAGGTACCAAGTGCTGCCGGTTTCAGGAACATGACATCGAAATAGCGCCTTCGATAGTCCTTCCACACACCCTCCTGCCAAGCTGTAGTAGTGCTGTTCTTGGCACATACCTGCTCACTCACGCCCGCCACCACTTCATCTTTGCGGAGCAGATACGGAACACTGCGACGCGGGCGCACGCCCTTTCTTGCAGCAAGGCCATCACAGGAGGTCCATGTCTTGGTATATCACCGAGTCACCCTATCTTTTCCCTTCTCTATCTCCAGGGAAGAGGCGGGATATAACCTTACCCCTTTTGCTTTGGCTCTCTGTGTTTTGACACATCTCTTTCTTTCCCTCTGTCTCCCCCTCCCTCCATACATCCTCCTCCACAAGTTGGGCAAGGTCCTATCCGATCCTCACTAATATACCTAGGTAGCCTCGCTGGTCCGTGGCCCCCCTCCCCTTCCCCGTTCGGATGCACACGCCTAGCTGAAGGACGGACAGACCCTCCCTGGTCCTATCTCGTTTCGTTTCCTCTTCTATCTTCTCTCCCCTTTCTTCTCTTTCCTCCTTTCAGTCTCCTTCCCTCACCCTCCAGGTCCGTATTGATACCCTTCTGGTACGAGCTGCTTGCCACTTTCACTATCGCCTTCTCGACATCCTCAACTCAGCCTTGAAGTTTTGAAGGCGCCTACTTGATCGGAACGATCCCGGATACGCTACCGTCGGGGGAGAGGTCTTTGCATCTCCCCCAAATTTTCGGAACTACTCTCTACTCCGAAGGGAAAAGCGATAGATAGATCGAGCAAGAGAAATCCGCAAACATGGTGGACTTCTACAAGAGGAATCCAGGCGTGATGCCGCCCAGGCACATCAGGAATATCAGCCGGCCGTACCACGTCGGCTCGTTCCCGACGGACTCGACCACGAACCTGACCGAGATCAAGCTCAGCGCGAGCCCAGAGTCCAAGGATGACCTCGTCGTGGGCACGTCGCAGCTCTACGCGGAGGGCGGCAAGAGGCGGTACGTGCCCATGCCGACGCCAGACCCCAAGGACCCGCTCAACCTGCCGACATGGCGCAAGTGGGCGGCCGTGGCGGCGCTCTGCTTCTTCGGCGCCCTGGCCCTCTCGGCCGAGGCCATCATCGGCGCGCTTGTCCCCGTCTTCGTGCTCGAGTACGCGGGCATCGACCCGAAAATCATCGGCAAGATCGACATCGGCGCCCTGACGCCTCCCGGGACCGTCAACCTGAACCCGGTCAAGATCCTCTCGGGCCTGGGAGGGCCGCCCATCGACCAGGTGGCGCTGCTGAGCTCGATCCCGCTGCTCGTCAACGGCGTCGCGTCGTACCTGATGGTGCCCCTGTCCATCGCCGTCGGCCGCCGGCCCGTGCTGCTCTTCGCGGCCGTGTGCGCCTTCATGGGCGGCTTCGGCGCCGCCGTCTCGCGCGACCTGTACGGCCACCTCGCGGCGCGCTGCGTGCAGGGCCTCGGCGCCGGGGCCGTCGAGGCGCTGATCCCGCTCATCGTGCAGGACATGATGTTCATCCACCAGCGCAACAAGTCCATCTCGCTCATCAGCGCCTCGCAGGGCCTGATCATCGTCAGCCTCGGCATCGCCTCCCCCATCATCGTCGTGCGCCTGAGCTGGCGCTACCTGTACTGGATCACCTCCGGCGCGTCCGTCTTCGCCTTCTTCCTGCTCATCCTCTTCGTGCCCGAGACCCGCTGGCTGCGCACGCCCGAGGAGCTGGCCGGCAAGGAGATCTACGACCTGCGCCCCGGGGAGTACCGCCCCCGCCTGGACCCGGCCATGTTCGGCCCGCGCACGAACAAGTCCGACTTCGGCGTCTTCATCGTCTCGGTCGAGTGGCGGCTCGCGGCCCGGTCGATGTGGGACACGGTGCGCACGACGGCCTTCCCGAACGTGCTGTGGATCATCGTCGTGAACTCGATTCTTGTTTCTGTGCAGGGCGCCGCCTCGCAGGTCGGCTCCAGCCTGCTACTCGCCGCGCGCTGGAAGTTCGAGACGCTCGGCTTCGCCGTCGTGCCCGTCGTCGTGGCCACGCCCTTCGTGTGGCTCTTCGGCGGCTTCCTGGCCGACAGGGTCAGCAACCTGCACGCGAGGCGCCACGGCGGCCGCCGCGAGCCCGAGGCCCACCTGCTGTCGCTGATCTTCCCGCTGCTGTGCGGCATCGCCGGCCCGGTCCTGTTCGGGTACGCCGGGCAGAACATCGCGAGGGTCTCGAGCTTCGTGGTCCTGACGGGCATCTTCCTCATCGGTTTCGGCTTCCTGACTGCCAACGCCCTGTTCGCCGTCTACCTGGTTGAGTCCTATCCTAGTTACGCTGGGTAAGCAAATCATTGAAATCTCTCTCTACTCCCCCGCCATTTTCGTACAGTGCACGCAAGGGGGAACAAGATTGCTAACATTTTTTTTGGCAATTGTAGACCAGTCCTCGTCAACGTCTCCTCATTCCGTCTCATCGTCGGATTCATCATGTCCTTCAAGGCCACCGACTGGGTCTCGGACCTGGGCTTCCTCAAGAGCTTCTCCATCTACAGTGCCGCCCTTGCCGCCTCGGTCGCGTTCCTACCCCTCGTGTACATCTACGGCAAGCGCATCCGGTCCTGGACCGCCGGCCGTCTGGAGCAGCCTATCGAGATCAAGAAGATAGACGAGGATGGTGTCGGTGTGGCGCTGTGAGCTTGAGATCGCTCGCAAGCAGCTCCCATAATCGGTTGGACTGGACAAAGAAGCACGAGATTGGATGGAAACCGGTCTTCCCCGCAGACGACCTACCTACCTACAGAGGTTCATGTTTTACATCGGATTCGCGGTGAGAGCCCAAGAAAAAAGAAAGGGGCGGGACGTGACTCGTCATGGCGAGGAACATCACCCACTATCCAGTCGGCTTGCTCTCGTGGAAGATACCATTTGTTGCTCATATCAGGTTCGCTCCACGGCTTCGCGGCGCAAAAGCTGCGGAAGCTTGATTCGTGACACTAGTATTCAGTACTATCACTGCACGGCATATACATTGGCGGGCCTTTTGTAATTATTTGTTTTTTCAATGAGAGCGATGTCATTATGTTGCAACCGCCTGCGACGCCGCGGGCTTGTTCGTCATTGTACATTAGTCCCTTTTCTTATGCCCCCTCCCTTGCTCGGTGAGTAGGAGAGGCGGACGGCAGACCATTCACTACATTTTCTCTTCTGCCGTTTCCTATAGGCTTATATCACTTGTAGTGTTTTGACCGTTAGTCGTTTCGCCTTTCGTTTTCGTGGTCCTTCTCTCGTGATGGCTTCAACATCTTAGAAGCCGGTTACCCTCACAGATTCGAACACTGACGAGACTGACCCCCGCGCCTGGGAGCATTTATCCTCATCCTGTGTCGTAAAAATAAATGTCATAGTTACCGACCTTTTTAAAATCGCGCCTTCTTGGCATATACTAGATACTCCGGAATCGGAGTGAAAAGACGTTATGAATTTTTTTGTATCCTCGATGCAGGTCGAGAAAATCTGTGAGCCCCAGGGTCGGCTCTGGGCCTGGATTCCTTTGGACCGGCTCCACAATATCAAAACCGAGGAGCTGACTAAATCCTGGCGCTCCATCCCGCTATAAGCACCAATTAGTAACGAATATCCAACAATTGCACAGTCCGATATGGTGTAGTGGCTAACATCCGGCACTCTCACTGCCGAGCCCGGGGTTCGATTCCCCGTATCGGAGGACAAAATATTTCTTTTTTCGCCTTGATTTTTTGCGTTCTCAGGGAGAGAAGTTGGAATGGGGGCCGTCTGCTGCTGTAACAACCTGTGCTTGTTTGTTTTCTTTTCTTTTCTTTCCTTTTTTTCCCTTTTCCTCTTTTTTCCCTTTTTTTTTTTCTTTCTCTCTGTTATGATTGCCCTATTCATTCAGCTTCTAATTGATTTCTTTTTCTCTCCCTCCCTTCATTTACATGCCTTATGCAACTGAAGTAGCCGTCGAGCTAAAGAGGCAATCAGCCGAGGTGAGTCCCAAGCAGTTACGGCTCGGCAGGGGGCACCTTGGGGTTCCGTATGAGCGGAGGCCAGGCTTGTTAGCTCGGTAAGCCCCGGTTGGAGAAGGCTCATGCTCCAGGGACAGGAGCTCTTGATGTCGGTTATCATGGATACAATAAATCTGCTTTCCCTTCCTCACTCCCTACTTTCTCTCAATTAATTCCTATCCTCACTCTCTGGAAGCATCATCAGACTCACAAGCAGGCTTCTGCTCTGATATAGCATTTCCAA
The DNA here is from genome assembly GCA_003049485.1 of Ophioceras dolichostomum. Lineage (NCBI taxonomy): Eukaryota > Fungi > Ascomycota > Sordariomycetes > Magnaporthales > Ophioceraceae > Ophioceras > Ophioceras dolichostomum. The sequence continues at coordinate 59,709 of PYST01000141.1, forward strand.
TTCCACCATATCCAACAGCAAAACGACAATGTCGGCTGTCAATCGGTCTCTCCGCGTCGCAAGCCGGTCTCTGCGTGGGAGCTGCTTGAAAGCTCCCGCCACAACAGCTGCCCCAGCACTCTCCGTATTTCGCTCCAGCTCCTCCACCCCACGATTCGCACCCTCGTCCTCCTCCCCATTCTCAACATCTGCATCCCGCCGGTATTCAGCACCCGTCATGTCTCAAGAAGGCCGAGAGTACGATCCTGAGATCAAGGACATTGCTAGCTATGTCCACAACACTCCAATTGACTCGGAGCTAGCTGTGAGTTTTCCTGTCTTTGCTTCTTGGCACTGAGAATTCGAGAGAAGATGACCCCGCATTCTCACCCTTTTTCCTCCTCGACAAGGGGAGAGAACAGGGGAGAACAGCTTAACCGAGGCTAACCGCAAAACAAAAAAACACAGATCGACACAGCACGATGGGTCTTCATCGACACTCTGGGCTGTGGCCTTGAGGGCCTCCGGTTCAAGGAGTGCACCAAGCTGCTCGGTCCCGTGGTTGAGGGCTCTGTGGTGCCCAACGGCACCCGCGTGCCCGGCACGCCCTTCGAGCTGGACCCCGTCAACGGCGCGTTCAACATCGGTGCCATGATCCGGTGGCTCGACTACAACGACTGCTGGCTGGCGGCCGAGTGGGGCCACCCGTCGGACAACCTGGGCGCCATCCTGGCCGTTGCCGACTGGGTGACGCGGACCAACAAGGCCGCCGCCGCGTCCGGTGGAAAGCAGATCGCCGGTGGCCGCACCTTCACGGTGCGCGACGTGCTGGAGGCCATGGTGCGCGCCCACGAGATCCAGGGCTGCCTCGCGCTGCTCAACTCGTACAACAAGGTCGGGCTCGACCACGTCGTGCTCGTCAAGGTTGCCAGCACCGCCGTCGTGGCCAAGATGCTGGGCCTGTCGGAGCGCCAGACCGCCGACGCCGTGAGCCAGGCCTGGGTCGACGGGCAGAGCCTGCGCACCTACCGCCACTCGCCCAACACCATGTCGCGCAAGTCGTGGGCCGCCGGCGACGCGTGCCAGCGCGCCGTGAACCTTGCCCTCAAGGTGCTCAAAGGCGAGTCGGGCATCCCGACCGTCCTGTCCGCCCCTGTGTGGGGCTTCTACGACGTGCTGTTCAAGGGCAAGAAGTTCGAGTTCCAGCGCCCTTACGGCAGCTACGTCATGGAGAACGTGCTGTTCAAGGTGTCCTACCCTGGTATGTTCTGTTCTGTTCTGTATTCCCTTTCCACTCTCCACTCACTCTCTCTCCCTCTCTCTTGTTACCCCTGACGCCTACACCACTCCGGATACTAACTCCCTCCACTTCAAAACAGCCGAGTTCCACTCCCAAACCGCCATCGAGGCCTCCCAGAAGATCTACAACCACCTCAAGTCCATCGGCAAGTCGGCGGCGGACATCAAGGCCATCACGTGCCGCACGCACGAGGCCTGCATCCGCATCATCGACAAGCAGTTCAAGCCGATGGACAACTTCGCCGACCGCGACCACTGCATCCAGTACATGTGCTCCGTGATGCTCGTCTTCGGCCGCCTCGAGGCGACCGACTACGTCGACGGCTCCGAGGCCGCCACATCGGAGCTCGTCGACTCGCTCCGCAAGAAGATCAAGTGCGTCGAGGACCCCAAGTTCACGGCCGACTACCACGACCCGGCCCAACGGACCATCGCGAACGCCCTGACGGTCGAGCTCAACGACGGCACCGTGCTCGACGAGGTCGTCGTCGAGGCGCCCCTGGGCCACAGGCTGAGGCGCGAGGAGGCCAAGCCCGAGATCCTGGCCAAGTACAAGAGGCACCTGGAGCCGCACTTCTCGGCCGAGAAGGTGAAGAAGATGGTGGACCTGGGCGTGGACGGGAAGAAGCTGGATGCGATGGCCGTGGATGAGTACGTGGACTTGTATGTTGTCAAGGACAGCAAGTTCGTCTAAAAGTAGGCACGTAGTAGGTACCTACCTAGTTAGTCGTTCATATTAATGGGGGTGCTTCGGAGGGACGAGTTGCCAATACCTGGCGGTATTTGGGGAGCTTTGAGCTTTCGGAAACTTCTTCACAGTCGGTCGGCTGGCTTTTTCAAGGGTGGTAGACTTTAGACGCCTTCCTGCGCGCGCTTTTCCGTACTTGTTCTGTCTATTGAGTGAACGCAACACATGGCCGCATCATTTCGACAGGCACGTCTCTTGACGAGAGCAATGCTCACTGCTACGTTGATTGGATGTTCCCCTACGCGAGACAAAGGGAGGACGGCTTGACCGGCGAGTCTAGTTGGGACGTCGCGAAGTGTCACAAGGAAGTGCGTGACGAGGTTCAGTGTTCCTATTCGTAGTATTCACATTCCTCCCCCTCTTCCTCATTCTCCGTCGTTGGTTCCATTCGGCCTCGACAGCGGCTGGCCCAATCAATCTGTCAGCTTTCGAACAGCCTCCTTACCCGTTTCGTGTAAGCTGAGAGGACTCAGGCCAGTAGCGTAAACCTTGTAGCTACTACAAATAGGAACATCTCAACTTGAAGCTATTCTGGAAAGGGAGAAGCAGCCACCTGACCTATGTACATCCCTTCGGTGCAGCCAGGACCAAAAGGCATAAAGAAGTAACAACCTCTTGGCTCATTCCTGGCTGGCTTCGAACCCAACCTGCTCCCCTCATCCCCCAACTTCGATCCTTACGATCCGACGATTCCTCTCAAAGACCTGCGAAGGGTTGACCGATACATCCTCAAACGATGGAGGGACCCCCGACTCTTGCAGCTCACATGCCGCTGCGGCCAGGACTTGAAGGACTGCCCGTCGAGCTGCTGGGCAAGATCCTTTCGGAAGTCGAGGACCTCCCCGCTCTCTTATCGGCCATTGTGGCCTCGCACGCCCTCCACGCTGCATTCAACGCAGCGAAGCCCAGCATCTTGTCAAGCGTCCTGGTCAGCCACGTAGGGGTCGATGTGACCCCGGACGCTCTCGTGGCGACCGAGGCCGCCGCTCTCGTAGCGGCCGATGATGCCACAGAGCAGCCCAGCGTCGAGGCATTCTGCGCCGAGCATCTTCAGGTCCGAAAGCCGGCACCGGCCATGGTGTCTCCTGACAAAGCCGTTGCTATCGCAAAACTCAGCGCGGCGGTTCGGACCTTGACCGATCGCTTCGTCCAGGTCGTTGCCGAAACTGGACCCATCAAGCCGCCGCCCACCAAGCGCGAGCGGGTTCGCATGGAGCGCGCTCTTTACCGCTTCGAGACCTTTCGAAACCTGTTCGGCAACGGTGCTGCTGACACATCGGCGGCTGGTGCAGACACGTTAGATCCTGGGATGGAGCTATTCTTCTCCTTCTTTAAGCCTTGGGAGCTGGAGTAGCTCGGCTGCATGCACGACTTCCTCTTCGACCAGATCAAGCCAGGTAGGTGCCTACTCCTACCCACCTTACCTAGTATTAGTACCTCTGTTGTCGCGCCCCATCCTCGACTCGCGGTCCGCTAACCGTTTAACGTAGCATACGACGACCTCGCACGCCACGACGTCACATGGGGTTACCTCCGGGTCGAGCCCGCGCTGGACTACACAAGCCCTGCCGTCCAGGGCATCATGTCCACCGGGCTTGTCTCGATCTACCGTTTCGCCACCGCGACGACGTACGCGGAACGCCACAAAATCCTCTTCCGGGAGGACGGCCCGCGCTACCTCCACAACTTCCTCTGCCTAGGCCTCAGATTCTACAGCCTGCCGCTGCAACAAGCGCCACGGGAGCCGTTCGCCTCAGACCCGGACACTGGCCCGCACGCCGCGTGGCACTGAGCGTACGCAGCTTACGCCCGCCCGATAGAGACGGTCTATGGACCCGGCCACGTCTATGCCTACTTCCGCAAATGGGGATACGTCTTCTGGAACAGGGCTCGGCTCCGTAAAGCCGGGCTCTTCAAGAGGCCGTTCCCCGTGGCGCTGCAGCAGTTCGTGGCGGTGAACGCTTTGGATCACGAAATTTTCGATTCGTGAGAGGCTCGAGAAGCGATCGCGAGGGCTGATGGGACGGATTCTTGGTCCCCGAACGACGAGAGTCAGGTTGTCTATGCCGGCGCAAGGAGGATGCGGATGGCTCAGCAGGCAGGTCAGCTGCCGGGAACGGCCGAGACGAGTTCGGGTGCGACAAGGACATCCGCGGAGCTGGGGGACGCCCTTGAGGCGCAGGGAGAGAAACAGAAGAGGGAACCGAATCAGACGGACGACTCCGGCGCTCAGACGGACGACTCCGGCGCTGAGACGGGGTGACGTTTCTTCCTCGAAGGACTCTTCCCCCCTCTCTCGGTAGGTAGGTTTTGGTATACGGGGTTAGTTAATCAGGCGCATGGTTCCACATGAATTTGTCAAAAAAATATCTGAAAATTCGAATTTATTGCGGTGGTGAGAAAGCAATCCGATCCTAATCCGATCCTAATCAATGAAATAATGTGGTATGAAATACGAGGAGGGAGGGCGAAAGCGAGAAGATATGGATTGGAGGTAGTTACCTCTAAGATAGGTAGACCCGCGGAATGGAATTACAAATGTTGACCCACACCAAGCAAGCAAGCAAGCGTCCAGCGTCCCTTTTTTTTTCTGTTTTAAAAGATAGAGTTGACCAGGTTCCCGCCCAGCGTGGCGCCAGCGCCAAAGATCGCCGCGTTCCCCAGCTTCTTCCCGAACTTCTTGCCGTACTCCCCCGTCTTGCCGGAGCCGCCCGCTCCTCCCTGCTGAGCGGGCTGCTCGGCGACCGCCATGGGCGGGACGTGGGAGTTGTAGGGATTTGGGTTAGGCACCGGCTGCTGCTGCTGCTGCTGGTTCTGCTGGTGCGCGTAGCTGTTGTAGCCGGCCTTCTCGTCCGTGTACGTAGGCGCAGGCGCAGGCTTGGGCTGGACGTAGTTGCGCGGGAAGATGCCCTCTTGGCCGGTGCGCTCGTTGCGGCCCATCCACCAGTCGTCGTTCATGTACTCGTGAACAGCGATGGTGTCGTCGCGCTCGAAGGAGAGGTCGCGGGCGTCGGTGCCGGCGTAGCGGTACAGGGCCGTCGCGTGCGTGAGGATGTTCTTGGCTGGGGCGGGAGGGGGCGGGGGTTGCGCGCGCTGGGGGAGAGCAGGGGTCGACTGGGAATAGGACGGCGGCTGTGAGGGTTGCTGCTGCTGTCCGAGGTTGAGGTTGGCGAGGCCGTTGGTCGGCGGGGCTGGGCTGCTGGCCGTTGAAGGGGTTGCACGGTTGGCGGCCGCACCGCCGTGGAGGCTACCCTCGGCGGGGAGGAGGCTGTGGATGGAGTCGTAGGCGGCGTCGTCTATGGCGCCCTTCTCGAGGAGGTTCTCGAGTTCCTATTCGAGCGAGAGAGGGTGAGATACGGCCAGTTAAGCATGATGACTGGAATGTCGACTTTAGGAATGATGGAGAGCCTGCCGATCGCATACATTTTTGATGACCCGTAGAGACCGGTTGGTCTCGATGATCTGTTGTCGATCTGCCGAAACCATTGTGTGATTCGATCTGAAGTCGGACTAGGAGTAGTGAAAGTGACGACGGAGATCGAGCCTGGCCAGGAAGACGGTTGTGCGTTGGGGATGAGTGACAAAAAGCTGATGATCGATGGGGAATACTAATTGACGGATATGGGATAACTCTGGCGATCAGAGGGCGACGAAGAGATCGTGTTGGACGAATGGAAAATACGAGACGGAAGAAGTGGACGACTTGATGAAGTTGGGGTTCGCTGCTGCTGTGTCTCGGGATGTCGGGTCCTTGGTGTCAGGCGGCGGCGAGGGTGGGGTCAAAGCGGACTGTGGTGAGCACAGTGGTGGGTGGCTAATCTAATCCTGCTACTTTCTGAACCGCCGGAAACTTAAATGAGGCAGTGCCTGCCAACAACCGCCACTGATTATCATCTCACATGTCTCGCCATCTCGATGTGCCTGAGGAGTGTGTTAACAGAAATACATTGTGTAGAGTCTGTTTTTCACCATAATATTCTCAGCTAGGCACCTCCTCAGGCATTCGGAGCCGACGAGACTTCTATGTAAGGCGGCGGCGGCGATTCAAGTTCATACACTGTGATGCGACTCTCACTTGCATCGGACAAATCCCTCGACGCCATGCCTACGAACAACCGATGTGAGTTTTCATCGAACACGACGTTCACGACCTTCATGGATCGTGGCAGAGTCAGGTCTAGGACCTTAGTGAAAGTGAGGCCCTGTTCAAAATCCGGACCCCCATTGGCCACCGCAATCTTGTAGGCCCTGAATGAAGACCTGTCCCAGACGGCGACGTGCTTGAGGGACGGGCAGAGACACGATTTGCCCTTCCCGCACAGATACGCAGCCTTCATGGTTTTGGTCGAGATGTTCCACAGCAGCATCCCGAGGGCCTGGATGGGACCGGGAGCGTGTTGCGCCGCAGTGAGGCCGCAGATGAGGCCGACTTCGCCAGCGGCGGTCTCGACGACGCAGTCGACCCATGTCGGGATCATCCGCCCCGGCCCAACATCAGGCATGGCTATGGGCGGGCCCTGGGCGTGCTGAAGTTGTTGCAAGTACACCCTGTCCAACTTACGCCCGAGAATCACCGAGTACTCGGTTTGCAAGAAGGCGTAAAAGATGTCAGAGGCGGGGCAGGTCCTGGAGAGCCTGATCCCCCTGCGAGGCGACAGATCGACTTCCTTGGTGATGCGAAATTTCGGTCTGGCGTGGTCCAGGTCCATATCCCAGATCTCGACTCTGGGTTTGTAGCTGTGCACGAGGTATGCCCTCACCTCGGCCCTCTGCGCGAAACCGTTGGTCACCCGGATCGTCCACTGGTCGCTCCAAATCCCAGAGTAGACGTCCCAAAGGTCGTTGGTGTCGTACTTCCACAGCTCGGCCGCCTTGACTGCATTCTGCACGAGGGCGAGCTTTTTCTCGCTGGACAGTATCTCAATCCTCGACGGCTTCAGCGAGCCGACAGACACCACGGTGAAGAACGCCGAGTACTTCAGTCGCCATGCGTCTTTCAGGGCGCCATTTTTGGCGTCGTAGACGTAAAGACGGCCATCCTCGAATATAACGGCAACCTGGCCAGCGTCGGCCGACAACGAAAATGTCCATGAGCCGTGGCGGGACATCCTGACATCATACGCTGTCGGTACAGATCTGAATGCCTCTCTGCTGGTTTTCTGGCTTCCATCCTCGATCTCAAAAACGCGTTCAGACGCCAAACTCCGCTCTCCCGCTTCTAGCTCTTCTTTATGCGTTGTCCAGTTGGCTCGAGGCAGCACAGTAGACCGTGATGATCCAGCTGATAGCTTGGGTGGTACAGGTGGTAGCCCAGCCGATGGCACAGGTGATGATCCAGTTGACGGCCCAGGTGATGGTCTAGGTGGCAGTCGTCTAGGTGTTGGTGTAGGCGATGGCACGGGCGATGGCGTCCGAGGGTCGTGTGCAGCTGCTGGTTCAGGTGGTGGTGCCAGTGTGGCGATTTCGGATGGCTCAGGAGATTGTTCAGGCAGTTCTGCAGCTAGTCGTACAGGCAATGAACGAGGTGCTGGAGGCAGTGATTCAGGCGATGGTTCAGGTACTCGCGCCAATGCGCGGAGTAGTTCTGGTAATGGGGATCTAGGATGAGGGTGCGGGCGTTGCGCAGGATCTAGGGCCTGTTGTCCCTCCTGTTCGCGTGTTGCAGGCGACTGCAATAGACCGATCTCCGTCTGCGTTTCCGGCTCGGTTGTTCGTTCTAGCCCCTGCGGTGTTCCCGGCCCGGGTTCAACAGCTTCCCCGATGCGTTCGAGGGACGAGCGTCTATTGGCAAACACGTTAGCCTCCACCTGCTTTCAGGGTCTGGGTCTATCACGGGGAACTTACCCGGATGAGGCTCCGCGTTCGGAGTAGTCCAGGTCGAGGGGATCGCTAACGGCGGTCTCGGCGTACGATGTGAGATCATCCAGATATCGTTCTAGCATGAAGTTCGAGCCCCTTTCGGCCGGCATGGCCACTGGTAGTTTGGCCTGCAACTCCTCTATTTTGGCGAGGATTTCGGCCTGGCTGAGCTTGATATCGGCCGTATCTTCCTTGATAGTCGTAGTGTCTGTCTTAATACCCTTCACGACGAAGCTTTGGTGTTCGTTCTGTTAGGTTGTGGTAGCTTCTGGAGGGGGCGTGGATACTCCTCCTAGGCGTCACGGAACTTACAGTGACAATGTTTCGAGGGTGATACCGAGAGCCTTTTGATAAGCCGTCAGGGATGCCCGCAAGTCGGCCAGCTCCTTCCTCCCAACAAGGGCCCATCGCGCGCGACCGGACGTGCCATGGTGCTTCGTGATGAGCTGGCTGATCTTATCTAAGATGCTTTTGCAGTCTCCGATGAGACCGACAATCTTGAGTTCGAGGGCTTGGGGAATAGAGTCGCTGCTCGATTCGGTGTCGTCCTTTAGCCACTCAAGGACGACTCTCAGGTCGGCCAGCTCGCGACTCAGAGCCGCGATGTCATCCCGAGCCTCACGGCAGGTTCGCGCGAAGTCGGCCACGAATGTCGATGTCTGGATAATCGCAGTGAGGATCCCAACACACGATGCGGTGATTGACAGCGGGTCCATCGTCTCGTCCCTGGCAAATTGAACGCCGACGATGGCCTCGAACACCGGCAGGAAATGGAGGGAACTCGTGTTTGTTTAACAATTGAAGTGGGATGTTGCGTCGAGGTTCAGCCTTACCAAACCCTCCTTATGAGATGCCGCCGCCGCCTCAAACCAGCTGACGGATAAGTGGCTGAGCCTACAGGCCGCCTGCCCGCCGATGGACAATATTGGTATCCTATTTCGTTCAGAGCTCGTCCATATCGGGAACGGTCGAATCCTGCATATCCTGCATGGGCTGGCGAATCAGGTGGAAGTTTGCCTGCCGATCACGTACCCACTCCCAGCTCTGCGTCCCTTCTTTCCAATAAACATCTTCCTCCAGGGGGAACGCGAGGGTTGCGTTTTTTTTGGGGACAAAATGGCGAGCTAGGAGCTCGACGCTGTAATATGTGTTCTTGAGAAGCGGTAGCTCGCCTAGGTTCGGGACGCCATCTTGCAGGTTTGTCATTCCTGTGAGTGCGCAAAAGTCTAATCAGCCAGATGGAAGCGATTTGCCAAGGCCGAAGGTCGGGAAAGTGGGAATCATGGAAAACGTCTGGAGATGGAGAAGGGGAGAATAAGGAGAGAATGGTAAATAGGGGATGAGAACATTAGAGAACAAACTGGAGAAATCAAGAAACAGAAAGATCCGGATCCTACCAATCAATGTGCCCGCAGAGTGGCCCCAGTCCCCGATCGGGTGGCAGTAAACCTTTCCCTCAATGCCCTCCTCGCGCATCTGCTCCAGCGAGGCCTTGAGAATCGCGTTCCCCGTGAGGCCAATCTTCATGTTCTCCCTCACGATGTCCTGCATCCTGTTCGCCTTCTTGAGACCTTGAAGGAGACCCTCTGGCACATGCTTCTCGGTCTCCCCAGGCCGCAGCACGTAGCCCAGATGCTGCGTGTCTGTATTCAGCCCTAGGGCCGAGACCCCGAAGTCTACGTGTAGGTAGTCACCATGCTGGATCACTCGGCCGCCGGCGTAGCCATCCGCCTGCGGTTCAAGCGGTTCAGCCATCCATTTCTCGTCGTCTTGGAGCCGCTGCAGCGGGAAAGACTCGTCCATGACGGAGACGCTGGGGTGGAACCAGGTCCCATATCCGAGCTGCTGCGTCTTCTCCCTCATCCACCACTCCACGTCCTCAGTCGTCGTGACGCCGGGGTTGATTACCCGCTCGCTGAAACCCTCTTCGACTAGAGCCCAAGCGGTCTCCATCATCTTCGCATACCAAGCTCTCCGTTCCTCGACCATGGTCGCCACGAACTCGACCGCAAGCATCGGCACCGTGACGAACCGCTCAGCCCAGTCGGTGAGAGAAGCAGTGCTGTTGCTGTTGTCGTCCGCGCCAAGCTGCCTGTGAAACAGCTCCAGCTCACCGGCGTGCATTCCAGAGCTGAACGAGATCTCCTCGGCGGCGTTGATGGCGATCTTCCTCGGGCCGTGGCGCTCCAGAACCTCACGCAGCTCCGTGAAGAGGGCTGGCGTGTTGTCGATCCAGACGTAGGAAGCGGGACTTTGGGGGTGGCTGTCGCGCTGTCGCACAAAGAGAAGGGTTGTGCGGCGGCGTGCCGAGAACTGCGTCGCCCGCTTCAGGGACCAAAAGACAGTATCTTCAGCGTACTCGCGCTGGCTCATCTGCCATTAGTGATGTGGGTTAGACCAAACCGTCCCAGAAGGTAATGAAGAACAGAAGAAGCTGGTGCATGAACAAACCAACCAGGCGTCGACGCCGTATTTATCCAACAGTCCGGGGATGAGATCAAGCCTCTTTTTTGTCCACGAATCCTGGAGATTCGCCTGCTCGCGCAAGGACGGTAGGGTCTGATATTCTGCTCTCTGCTTCACGTCACAGGATACAGGCGCCAGAAGAGACAGTGTGACCAGCACGCCAGCCAGAGGACTTATCGGAAACATCTCTGTACGGTATACAGCGCCGTTCTAGTTCGAGCGAGCGGGACTTAATGTGGTGATGAAGCCTAAGAATTTAAGTACAGTTGGTAAATCAATTTTCGAAATTATTGACTGAATGAAAATAAGAGTATGTACCAAGCACAGGGCGGCGCATACCTAGGAGACGGAAATACCAGTGATGATATAGGGATTCCCAGCGGTCACCCCTCTATATGGCCCCCTGTAGCTATGCTTTTTTAGCGGAGCGAAAGACCCGTGAACGCCGAAAAAGGCCCGTGTACTACGAGACCGTCGACCATCATGAAGCCCTTGTGCAAACACAAAGTGCTGTGCAGTGGCACATCTATTGTTACACTTTGCATCCATCTTCTGGCAGGACTTTAGCGACGATCTTTCTCATTGACGAGGTTTGCTATGAAGATGACTAGGCTAACGAACCATTCTGGACTTAAGAAGTTAAGAAGGCCAAGGTCGGGGTTGGTGTGCCCAGGTGGCCGTCGAATCGCTACCTCTCAACCATCGACCCCCGATATTAATCAAACCTCCATGTCCTTTTTTGTCCTTCCCAATCCACAGATATACCGGCCCTAGTTCCACGGACAAGATAATAATGAAGAAGAAGGAAATCATCTCCGCCTGCATTCTATGTAGAGCCGCATCGAGATCGATGGGGATCTCTACTTCCTTCCGGCTCAGCTCGAGACTCCTATCGAGCGAGATCTTACGAGCGAGATGTACTGAGCGAGATGTTCTGAGCGAGATGTTCTGAGCGAGACCTTGTGTGAGGGGGAAGCCTAGTAAAATACCACCGATCAGCGTCAGCGTTAACGTCTGGCGAGTGGGAGTCAGGGCCAAATTACATACCGTGCTGGGCCGAAAGCCGTACTTATTCGTCCGGATCTTGTGCGTGCTGGGTGGCGACGCATATGGTGACTGCCGTGAGGAACGTGACGTGCAGGTGTGGGTTCCCTGCCGAAACCAGCCTGCATGTGTCCATCTGGCGGTGGATTCGTGCGACACAGCAGCAGAGCACGGTAGCAACACTGAACAGACTAGGGCACCCCCTCTCACTAATAATCAACGCCTCGTCGCATGCCAGAAGCGGCGCAGCGTTCCAACAGCTCTGTCCTCTCAATGGACCGACACTCCGGGCACTGGGCTGAGTAGGCCGACGTCCACTTATCCACCACGTACTCCCAACTCTTCTCAGTAGCGTCAGCCCTCTGCGTGTTCTTCCAATGAGACGCCTTCCGCGGCCGATACATCAGGCAGTCGCAGCAGAGAGCGACCCTCTTGCTGTCCCTTCCTCGCGGGGTCAGCGGCTTGATGCGCCGGAGGAACTCGTTCATCCTGGGGCAGAAGTTGAGGCCTCGGTGAAGAGCCGCAGAAGGGATCCGCCAGGACAGCAAGGAGGAGACCCCGAGAAGCCGCTTGCAGGACATGGCGAGGCAGACCTTGGCCTCCGGTCCGAGGTGGGAGAAGATCTCAAGCAGGATCTCGACCGGAATGCGGAGGATGAGGGCGGATAAGCTTGTTGGCGTTTTACTCATCAACTGTAATATAGGTATTTAAGTATTTAAACGCAAGCAGTACCCTGTGAGCTTCCAAAAACGGACATGGGGGGGAACGGGTAAAACGGGCACGAACGGGTTTGTGCATGGTAGGGCTGAGCTTAGCTGACCTTTGTGGGGACGACGAAAGCCTTCCAGGGACACTTGCTGCCGCCCCTGGCCTGCAACATCGCGTTGCCCTCCATTGAACGATGGGACGTTGTTTTGGAAGTTCGCCTTGTCTCCGGCTCAGCTTGCTGTCCTCCTTATGAGCTTTCACAGGCGCTTACCGAAAGGAGTGAAGAGAGAACGCTAGAGCAGACTCTGGCTTGGTGATGTTGTTCTTCCGCGAAGAGGCCTCAAAGCTCGTGTGGGGACTGGCGAGCTGGGAAGTTTGTGGGGAAGCATCTAAACAGACCTGTGTTACGTAATAGGGCTAGATTGGGCTGGACGTCACCGCTAGCGTCTCCTACCTGTGCCTGTATGACAGCCGGACAGCAAGTACATAGGTGGTACTGTGGGGGTGATCACTTGGGAGTCCCTGATGCTACTGTTTTCCGAGAGAGACTTCTTTGCCTTTACTGCATTCTATGCTTAACTACCTTACTTAATACCGTGTAATCCTTCCTGCGTCAGTCTTTTGCTGCCATATCATCTACTCCTTGACCTAACTGTGTCTTCAAATACTGAATGGCCTTCCCCAGTCTGTCGACTTCAAGAACATTACGCAGGAGCCAGTTTCGCGGGCCCCTCTCCGTGGTGTTTTGAAATTCACAAAACATAACGGAACCGCCGCGAAGAGACGGGATAGGAGAGGGTATCGCAGTCACCAAGAGCCTGGCCGACCAGCTGAGGAACCTCATGATCCGTCGACCCAGATAAAGATGTTGAGCCAAAACCCCTGTGCCTCCCATTATCCGTTACCCTAGTAGTCGCCATAATCGCCGTAGTCGCCGGAGTCGCCGTCGTCACCGTAGCCGTTGTCACCGTAGCCACCATCACCGTAGCCATCATCACCGTAACCACCATCACCGTAGCCATCATCACCGTAACCACCATCACCGTAGCCATCGTCACCGTAGCCATCATCGTAGCCGCCGATGCCGTTATCATATCTGCCATCTCCAAAGTCGTCTCTGCCCTCCACAGACTCGTCCTCCTCGAGGGAGCCGCCATCATCGTATCCGTTGTCCTCAGAGAAGGTATCATCCTCACCCTCCAACTCCTCCACACGGCTCTGTCCAGTTCCCGGGATGAGCATGTCAGGAGCATGGCGCAAGGGCCGTTGGAACAGGTCGATTCGTGCGCTCTGTGGAAGATGGCCAATCTGCATAACCTGGATGTTCTGAGTCTGAGAGTTGTTCAGAGTGTGGGCTCTGTTATTGACCGTGTAGTGCAGCTCGTTGTGGATGTGGTATAGATTCTGGCTGGGTGCTATGCTCGGGGCATAGTTGGATAGTTGGCTCCGGGAGTGGCTCATAGCCGGGGGGTTGTCATCTTTTGAACCGTGTCGCAGATAGCCTGGATCGTAGTGAGAGTGAATTTTCGGTCCATCTCCACGGTGTGCTCGGCAAGGCGGCGTCGGGCCCCTTGAAGCTCGCTATCGTGCTTGGCCAGACTAACGAACCTCTCCTTCTTGCCGTATCTCTTGCCGAGCTGGCTCTCGTAGTCGATCCGCGCCACCGCGCTGCCGAATTTCTTGATGGTCTCGTCGTAGTTCTCAATGTAGACTTTGAGGTGGCCCGTAGCGCTCTCTGGGAATACCGAAAGGTTGTGGTGCGTCACCCTCAAGGCGTCCTTGAAGGCGTACAGTTCAGTGAGCGTTTTCGCGATCTGGCCATCCTCATCCTTGGAGCCGGCAATGATGTTCTCGAAGTCGCCAAGCAGGGTCTTGGTGTAGCCTACACTTTCATTTGCGATCCTAGTCGCCATTAAGGAAGAATTCTGTTGTGCTTCCCTGGTTGCATGCGCCGTCGGAAGACAAAGAGCAAAGCTTGAAGAACTCGCGATGGAGAGTGGACGGTCTCGGGACTGACGATTGGGGAGGAGGAAGGATAGGAGACCGCTATTTTGTGGTAATTTCTCGGCGTCATCGGTCCAGTGAAGGCTAACGTGATGCGGGCCTACCAGCTCCAAGCTCCAGCGCGCCTCGTGCCTTCCTGCATGGTCAGTTTGCTTCGGAAGGCGCATTCTAGCGCTTAACTGGTACGCTCCCAGGACCTACCCGGGTAGTACCTACCTTAAGTTCTTTGGATGCAGGGTCTTACCGTCATGGGCCAAGTCCATATGATGCCCACCAAGAGGTAGCCAAACGATCATCGCGACCACAGCCACTCCCATCTGTATGCTCTCCATACCACAGCGACTGGTTCTCCCCTCAACCTTCCTCTTCGAAACCTGCATCGATGGGTGATGTAGGTCTTTATCGCCTTCATCGGGAAGGCCAGCAGACTTCGTTTACAAGATGCGACTTACCCTGCTCTACCTCCCCAACGAAGTTGAAGTCGGATTCCAAGAGCTCCCCTGACCGCCTCGGTCTCCTCCAGCTGCTAGGCCGATATGATATCGCGGACGGGTGCCTCCGGGCTCTTCTAGCTGTCGCGGTGCTCTGTCTTCCATAATCGCCCTTCCCGAGAACCACTAGGCCCGTTTGAGCACCCTTTGGCTTAATAGGTAGCTCATTTCCCGAGGGCATGGCTGCTACCTATGCTCAGAGGCATAACAGGCGAGATTCCCGGCCTATCGACTCCTCTCCTACCCCCTTGTAATCATCCCATTTCCCTCGCGTAAGTACTAGTCTGAACCCCTGATTAATAGGTAAGTCGGCGACGGCATTTAGGAAGCAGAGAATACGATAATAGTTGTGGGCACTAGAGAATACCTGCGTTCAACTCCCATCTTTATCTTGACTGTCCGTTGTTGGTGGCCGGCCTCAGCAAACTAAGCAAGGCATACTTCGTTGGTTGGACAATATGCATATATTAATTGCCCTGCTGATGCAAAGGCCGAGCCGCAGCATCAAATTGGCTTTGCTCGTAGCTTAACGGGCCTTTCGGATTGGCTACCATCGACACGATGTAGCATCAGCAGCGATGCATCGTCAGCCACAGCTAGGCAAGGCTGCCTCCCTACCCACCCGTGCCCTTTCTAAGAGTCGCTCTCCCCCTCGACGGCGCTAGCTCCTACCACGCCTAGCGTGGCCCAATGTTGCCCTGCTCCATTAAGTTGATAAGTGATGAACTTTTCCCTGATTCCGCTTCCACATTCATAGCGTCTTGCTCAATACCTAGCAGCCCGCTACTCTTCGTCTCAAGACAAGCCCCAATCAAATCGTCGGCCGATGGCATCCAAAGAAGCTTTCAAGCCCGTCGCCATGCCGACCAAGACACCCTTACAGTCCGATCGGGCTCGAGGCGCCAGCACTCTTCTTCTTGACGCAGCGTCTCCAGCGGGTGACAGCCCATCCATTGCATTCGGCCAATCTATACTTGCTGGTAGCAGCCACAGAGACCCCAGCCACATCAAGAGTAAGAACGTCGACACTGTACTCGATCAAGCCCCGAACGTTGCCGCGCTTGATAAAGAAACACTATCAAAGACGGGGGAAGACGGCGATTACCCACGACGTATGCCGGACTTCGGGACCATTTGCGCAGACTACGCGTGCGTCACAGTCCCTCTTGGATTTCTCGCATTCGCCATCATCATCTCGAAGACCCATAACCAGCGAGTGGTGGCAGAACAGGAGTACCTCAATGCCGCCATAGTGTTGGCTACGGCGTTCCCCATTGTTTTTGCCTCGATCATCGGCCGCCTCATCACTCATCTTGCCCGCTGGAAGCTGGAAAAGGGGGCTCGGCTTCGCACCCTTGAACAGCTACTTGGCAGCCGTACCGTCGGCGGTGTGGTTGTGACCAGCTTCCAGCTTCCACGCGGCCCACTCCCAGTCTTCCTTTTAATCCTATGGGCATTTTCTCCGCTGGGCGCTCAGTCGATTTTGCGGATGCACGGGACAAGGCCTCACGAGGTTGCCGGACAGACCGTCTTTACAGAGTACTTCGACACGGCTACTCAGTCTGAGCTCGCTGACTTGTCTAGTTCGCTTACCCTGTCTGGAAACTGCTCGGGCGAGCTTCACTCGGCTTGGACACCGAGAAGCTACGGTGTCAATGACTGGGAAAGACTCAAGATCATGTACAACACGGCCGTGAGTACCGTGGCCGAAACAAGCGATGAACCACTTGACGCCGCATGGAAGGACATTAAGATACCCATGATGTCGTCCTACGACAACCTCACACACTCTGACTGGCGAGTCTTGCGGCCAAAGCACCCAGGAATGGAATATTCCGCCTTAGTCGGCGTTCCTTTGAGGAATATCCCTGTCGGCAACACCTCATTTATCATCAAATCCGACTACCTTGATTTGAAGTTCGACAGATGGCTTGATGGCATTCCGCCACCTCTGGACTCCTCGAGGCTTTTCCCTCGGGCCAGCAGGGAGCAGCCTCGCTCTCCCAACGGAACCTTCCAAGGCCTGGGGTTCGAATATTACGACCGCTCGCCAGCCTGGACTCTGGGCACCAACAACTTAATCGATTCTCGCTACCTCACTGACCCGTCCTCGTTCCGTCCCGCCCCGTGGCTTGACTGTTCTCCAGCCAGTTGCCGACCGGCAAGCCTGATGCTCCAAACAAAACACGATATTGGAGTTATTTTCACGGCATGGCAGAAATACGTCGAGTCGCGTGTGTCTTGTCAGCGGGAGCTCGCAAACGGACCGTACAGCTGCAGGGTAACCGAGCAGAGGCCATCACCTGCCACACATGCGCCAGAGGTTCTTACACATCTATCATTCCCACCAGTGTTCAGATTTGTGAGCTGGGGCATACCAAGGGCTCCCGTGGCTCTCGCCGCCGCCAATAAAGACCGGTGTGGTCCGGACATCTTGTACCTCACGAACTCATCCGCCGGTGATCGGATCCTTCAGGTCCTCTCGGATATAAGGGAAGGGAAAACTCCAAATGCCCTGGCCGTCCGCTTGAGCCAGCTCATCAACACTTTTCTCCTCCTGAGCCAAACCCGGGGCTCGTCCATCGTGCGGCCCTGGGACTACTATGGGGAGAGGGAGGCAAAACCAGTGCGTTTTGCCCCAGGGAACACGACGACCCTCGAGGTTCGCTTCGTTGTTGAATCCACATGGATGGCCGTCTACGCTACCTCATCGCTAGTCTTACTAGCCGGTGGTATCCTCAGTGTCGTTGCCGCTCACGCGCCACGTTCGCCTGAGTTCCTCGGTTACGCATCGTCTTCCATCCGTGACTCTAAATTTGTAAGCATGGGCGACCTCGGGAAGCCCGAGGACGGCGATCGCCTTGACGGCATGGAATTTGCGAGGCGGGTTGGCCACAAGCGGTTCAAGTTCGGGCGTATTACGCTGACCGACGGCACGGATGAGGAGGACCTTTTTGGCGTGGGATTGGAGCGGTATGTGAGGAGTATCGACAAGAAGCGAGAGAGAAGGAGAATATTTAAACGGGGAACGAACGGCTCCTTTTCCTTTCGGCTACGACTCAACCATCGCGACAAAGTCAACCCATTACCTCAAGAGGCTATCAAAGCGCAACCATCCCAACGGCAGCAACACCCCCCAACGCCGCCAGCATACCGATGAGCCAACGATCTAGAGCCGTCACCACCGTCCTCGACCCGACACCTGAGACTTTCCCACCCCCTGTCTGCCCCGTAAGCCCGCCCGGGAGCGTGGTGAGGCCGGCGGGCGGGTGGTCAATGGCTGTGGTGGCCTCCACCGGCTGCGACAGCGATAGCTGCAATGAGATGGCAGCGACAGAGGCCGACGCTTCCGCGCTGTTGTCCGCCTCGACAGTCACCACCGTCGTGGTCGTCACCTCGATAGATGTGAGCTGCGGCAGGATCGTCTGGAAGCCGTTGGAGAGTGTGAGGGGTGCGTCTTTCCACGTATAAGAGTCGTATACCCTGCGTCGAGGTAAGGACGGTCAGCCCCTGACTGGCAAGAAAAGTATCCATGGACAGTCACTGGAGAGATAGAGCATACCAGTTAAGAGTGTATGTGAACTTCCCACTCCCGCCACTGCCAGATCCACTATTCCCAAACCCCGTAGTAGCAGCACCGGATCCGGTAGTCTTAGAGCCCGAACCAAAGGTAGCCGACGACCCAGAGCCAGAACCTGAGCCGGAGCCGGAGCCGGAGCCGGAGCCGGACGATCCTTTGGGTGCACACTTGGTCACTCCGCTCTGGATCACGCACTGGTATCCAGCCTTGCAGGAGCTCCCGTCGGCACAGCAGTCTCCGGTCTTGGGCGAGCAAGTGCCGGCACCCTTTTGGCTGCAGCAGGTGTAATCCGCCAAAGTGCAGCAGTACTCGGTACCGCAGCATACAGCGCCAGTTTCGCAGCATCCTCCGGCTTAATTAAAAAAAATTACGGCATCAGTCCTGAGCCCATCTGTAGGGAGTGACAGGAGAGGGACGAAAGTGGAGAATGGACACTCACATGGACAAGCAAAGGTGTTGGCATCCTTGCAAGATGTGGTCTGCCGGGAGAACAGCTCTAGTAGGGCATCGCCACGCTTCAGCTCGATCCCAGAGGTTCTATTGGCCCAGACGAACTCGGATGGTACGAGGCCATCATCATCGAGAGACGGTGACGCTTCGGCTTGCGCGAATGAAGAGAAGACCACCGCAGCCAAAAGCAAGCAGCTTACAGTGATGAATCGGGGCGCAGAGATCCGTGACGAGGACAGCATCTTGGCGAGAAGGGCGGCGTGCGTATCACGGACTGTCTGCTAAGACAGTGGGGAGGTGACAGAGAGGAGAGAAAGCGAACGGAGCAAAACGAGGGACGCGTGGAACGAAAGAAAGCCACAAGGAGTGACGAGTATGTACGATGGTCTGTATATCCGAGGAACACCTTCTCTCTTCCGAAAGGGGGGACAAGCTCACTGCTTATATTTTACCATATCCTTCCCACGCATCAGGGGCGTCGACGACGCCCTTCCAACCCCTGGACCCGCTTTCGTCCATGGTCTCCTCACCGCTGCCATCAAGGGAGTAGTAAATTGCAAGATTATTATCACCGCACACCACACACCACGAGCACAGCCGCAGTACCACGAGAACAAGTGCAAGTGAAAGGGAGGGTGGAGATCCAAGCTGTTGATGAGATACTTCGCGGGTGCTCAGTCACTTGCGCAACCCACAAGTCCCTAATCACTCGTGATGACTACCTCGGTACCTTACCAGACGCCCCATACCCCTGAGTACCCGAGCGCCACGAGGCACGACAGTTGCAAGATACTGTGTATGGAGCCTCGACCAAGGGGGCAGTTTTGTCCTTCAGCTCGAGCCTTGGCAATGCCCACTCTCGGGAGCGGCTCCCGGGTCAGTACGACGGAAGCCAACGGTTCTTATTCCCCAAGACCTTCCTCGGACGCAAGGCAGTCGGATGCCTCTTTTCTCGGGATTTGCCTGGATCGTATCGTCGCATACGCCCGATGATCCAACCCACCACGAGCCTCAAAACACCTCCACCCAAGCCCCCAAGCGCTTTTCTCGTTGGTGGGGGGAGACGGTTAACGCGACGAGTACGGGCGGGACGGAGGAAAGTCCGCATTGATATTACAGGACGGCTGCCGGAGGATCATGGATAGATGCAAGTAGTTAGTTGGTCGAGAAGAAGTTTTTTTTCTGTGGCCGCCCCAGTTTCCAGGATCCTTCCTGGCATCACTCTCCATAGGGCTGGGAAATGGTTCCCAAAGTGGCACTCGGTAGCAACACAATCCACAATCTCGGGTTTCTCGCGATGTGATGATTGATCGACCAATTAGATCCCCGCAATCCCCATTTTTGGCCAGAATGGGAAGGCGGGGCTGACTGCCTGCGCGGTCCCCACACCCTTTCTCTCAACCACCACCCAACCACAATCACATCACCCATCATCCTTAGTCCATCCCAAGTCCAACATCACAACGGTCGTGGAGATGGCGCTAATGTAATGTCGCACGCAGGCTCCTCTCACAGCACTGGCTGCAGTCCAGTGATCCAAGTGCCTCTGCGGCGCCCCGCTGGAGCAACCATCCATTGACAGTATAGCGAAGGGGGCTAAATGTTCAGCTCCAGGGGTTTTTCAGGCATGAGGCCGGCAAATCACAGGGCCTGAGCTGTTGCCGAAGACACTTACTCACTTGTCCAGTTCCCCCCTTACCATCCAAACCCTCATGTCTCGAGGTCTCCATCCTGGATGGCAAGCTATTTCCTTCCTCCCTTCCACTCTTAAGAGTCCGCCATCGAGCATCATTCATTTCCCTGGCGACCGTCGACCAACACGAGGTGAGTCGCCTCCACGCTCTGCAATCTCTCAGCAGCCATGCCAGGTCGCATAGCATTCCCGAACCAGCCGCTCTTTTTTGTCGATCCTCATTCTATTTTGCGCTCTACTCTCAGAATGGAATGATGTAAAGATCTAGCTTGGCTGCCTCACCCCGGCTACGGGGGTTGGTTGGGTCGACGACGTGAACAAGGTGAGGCTGTCCACTCGGTTCGCGGCGCAGAGTAACAGTAACCAGCATCCCACACCTACTGGCCGGCTGCCAGCGCGAGGCCGAGCGGGGTTAGGGGAAGGCCTCCAGCTCTATCTCAGCCTTCCCATCTTGATCCAAATTTAGGCTTCTATCAGCCGCAAGACCCTGATAGTAAAGCCAAACCTAGAGCCGTCGATGTGATGCCTCGAGTCAGTCAGAGGCCCTCGCGACGCTGTGCAAAGGTGATGAGTGATTCTAAAACTCTGAAACACTACTACTTTGGGCAAAGAATAGCACACGCTTTACCGAGCATCCCGGCCGGCCGTAGGCTGATACGTGTAGAGCCTGCGGAGAGTGTTACTCTCGTTCTCCAGGTGAGGCGATTTCACTCATCTGTCGTGATATCAACACCATTTCATCTGAGATGACAGGGTGATCGCGTGGACAAGCATAGTACAACAGTAGAATCAGTGCCTACCTACACACCAGACCGGAGTATCCTGACGGGGGCGCAGAAACTGCAGCTCTGAAACTGTGGATAGAATGGGAGGGCAGAGCTGACATTAGAAATGTAAAATGTGCATGCCTGCCTAGATAGACTTACATACCTGACACCTACATCTACGGCGGAACTCCGGTAACCTCAGCTGCCAAGCGCCAAGACCTGTTACTGCTCACTCGACAGTTGGTCGCGTTCCGTCCCGTTGGTGCTGCCTTCCTTGGGCCATGATGACACGAGGGCGGCAAACCCACCTCACGGCCGTCGGGGAGAGGCGCTGCCTGCCGTGCGCGGAGGTTTGCGTGGTCGGTCTCGTGAGACCGCCCTGCCTTGCTCGGCCGCCATTGAAGACAAAACGCAGACCGCGAAGTGATGTTCCCCTCCATTTTGCGATGTACGACACCACCACATCTCAGAACGGTTCTGACATACATCATGCATCGTTTGGCGGTGAATCTAGCAAACCACGCACTGGCAGCACGATTTATGCGAGCCGCATGGGAGGTCCATTCCCGACAGATGACGGCTAGACATGCCAGCCTACCTTCTGCCTGAGCGTGTATTACCACCGGCCGGCACCCTGATGCTCTCTCACAAACACACACACACACATACATCCTCTCTATGACTCTCTTACACACGCTCCTCACCCACCTGCACGGCGAGCAAGTCCGGGCTCGACACCCTCCCAACCCACGATGCACGCCGAGCGGCGGAGAGACCACCACCACCCACGACACTATTGTGAAGTAATCGAGATTATCTATCATTCGGTGACAGGAAGGATTATAGAAGATATAAATATGTCAAGTAGAGTAGCTGTGCAACCGGTGGCGTTGGGTGATGATCAGCAGCAACCTATACAGCCCCCCTTTTCGCGACAATGTCGTCCCGGTCCCAGGACACATTTGAGTGAGAAGGTTCTATTCCCAGGCCAGAGACTATCAGCTTGTCTCGACTACTAGGCATCTTCACGGTTAGAGTCATCGGTGTGAAACACAGCGCTGCATCGTCGCCCTCCGTGGTTGACCGAGTATACCTAGCTTCTTCTTCACGACTATTACTGCTATATATAAGGAGCAAATGTCATCTGCTTCGTCGACCTCTACATCCATCAACCCATCGCCAACCCTAAGAAACATCATCGACTCTCTTCACACAAGCCTGAATATCGAGGACCGAAGATTCGCAGAACCAAATACCGAGAAAGATTGTCCAGTCATCACAACAGTCACCATGCCGCCCAAGCTGTCCTGCTTCGAGACCGTCTCCATCAACACGTTCCCAAAGACGGTCAACGTGCCGCTGGACAACAAGCAGCAGATCTCCGTCCCCTTCGACGCCAAGGCGGCCCCCTACCCCCCGATCCGCCAGCTGGGGAAGGACGTCTCTGTCGCGGAGAAGCATGCCCAATCCTCGCTCCCTCCCGCTCCTCCCGCTCCTCCCGCTCCACCGGCCTCTTAACTCTCGTCAGTTCGACCTCTCCCGCCATTGTGAGGACTAGGGTTACATGTTTGAAGAAGAGTACGGTCTAATTATCTCCAAGGAACTCCTCCTATGGCGCCGACCTCGTATTGAGCATACCTTCCGTCGACGGAACATTGCCCAAACAATATAGCACCATCACTTGTACACCACGCATTTCTCAGTCGTCTCTTATTCGTCCCCCTGTATTCTCATTTGTAAACTTTAGAAAGCCATCGCTGATGTACTGGAACATTGTCAACGGAGGAATGGAAGTTTATGGAGTTGGAGGGTCTCGGTTTGTTATTTCTTCTGCCGTTGTTCCTATTTACTCCTTCATTTTCCACATTCGTTTTATTCTGCCGCATCCTCTTCATCATTGTACCGTTCAGACCAGATAGCTCATGGGAAACAAACAGAGCTCATTGCAATAACTCCCTGAGAATAACCCTCTCAAGGCTTGAAGACAGCACCGCGAGACCGCTCGATCTGTATCGCTTGCAGTACTCACGACCTCCTGGCCACTACCCCTGAGCATCAAGATCGTGTGACGGTTTGCATAGGTAGAGTGTTTGCTATTGTATCTTACATCATATTATCAGCCACGGCACCTACAGTCTACCTCCCTCCACACCGCACAGTCGAGAGCGAGGTACCCTAGGTCCCATGGTAACACAGAACTACATCCTAAGCGCTTAACATTCACTCCACCCAATTACTCTCCTCTGACTGGCTCTGCTGCAAAGGAGTGATGCTCTATGCCAATCGTGCGGCATGCTCTCTGGAAACCCACCTTCGAGACTCAACTAGGGAGAGCATGAGCATCATGGAACCGTTACCAATTCCAATGGGAAATGGGAATCTATGACGACAGGTCGTGCCTAGGGAACGAGCCTTCTCCTGAAATCGCTAAAATTGCGCCTTCCTTCTCGAGCATCGCCTGCCTTCTATCCCCATCCAGACACACCTTCCTCCCCAACCCATTTTCGCATCCAGGGAAAGGACAATTCTCCGCCGACCGCCGCAGGAAATGGTATTGGACGACTCGCTAAAACGAGAAATGACGTACGGGCGATCTGAGCCCGCCTTTTAAGAGTTCATTGTGCCAGATATATTGAGCCTTTCCGCAGTGGTGAGAGATGTAGTTCGTTGTTGCCCCTGAAGGGGACAGGCACACCTACGAGCCGGAGAAAACGAAAGGAACGATATCCTGAGATCATTGAAATTGCAAGGAGAAAAGAAAAAAAGAAACTTGCATTAAATCTCTCTCCTGTACCCATAGCCCAAAGGTCCCAGCTACCTAGTCCAGCCCACCTGGACATCGACAACCAGAATCAGCAGGTAATCAATTATAAAGTCATCAATCCCCGTACCAAAACCCCTTGGAAAAAAAGAGAAGAAAGTACCCCCGTCAAGGAACTAAGACTACTACAGCTACAGCTACCTACGATCTGGAAGAAGAGAAGCGTTGAGCGAAGGAGAGGAGAAGTAGGAAAAAGAAAGAAGGGAGGACAAGAAACAAATTTTGGAGCCAACCCCGTTCCATCAAACCAGTCGTGTACTACTCAAGCCCTTTCTCCCTCAGAAATATTACCATACCATAAACCACCACCCCACCCAATCTCTCCAGACCTACACCCGGCACTTTCATAGCTCTCAAGCCGTCTGGGTGGGCAGAAGCGTCGTCTCGCCGGGGATCCACGACAGCACGGTGATGTCGCAGTCGTAAGGGCCGGTGGGGCCCATGCCCTCGGGATAGATATCGGTAGGGTAGACGAGAGTGCTGTTCGCGACGCCGGTGGTCGTTGTGGCGGGCACTGTACCACCCGTGGTGGTGGAAGTGGGCTCGGTGAGGGTTCCGTCGGGCTGGCACTTGGCCTCTGTGATTTTGTGTGAGGAGAAAACAGATGCGTGAGCGAACTGCCACCACCCCGACCAGAAGGAGAGATGGAGAGAGAGGGGAGAGAGGGGGAGAGAGAGGGGAGAGAGGGGGAGAGAGAGGGGAGAGAGAGGGTAGAGATGGGGAGAGAGAGGGGAGAGAGGGGGTGGAATGGGGTTGAGGGGTGAAGGATTAAATACATACGAGCATGAACAATCAAAATAACAGGCACACACCCAACAGGCGCGTTCGCATCGCCCTCGAACGTGACGTAGATCTGCTCCGTGCCGGGGTCCTGGCAGAAGCCGGCCTGCCCGCCGACGAACGACTCGTTGGCCCAGACGAGGACGCCGTCGACGAGCAGGAATGTGGTTGAGATGCTGAGGAGGTCAGGAGACACGACGAACGGCTGGAAGGGGATACCCGGGTCAGTGGAGATGAACTGCCCTCCGCTGCCCAGCATGCCGCCTTCGAACAGGAAGCGCGTCGCTTCGTTGCAGTCCGGAGGGTTGACGGGCCCAGCGCTGCCGACGAAGCCGCCGGCGCCTGACTGGCGCTTGCGCAGGCCTGGCGCCGTCGTCGTCGTCGTGGAGCTGGGAGAGGAGCCGTCGGGACGGACGACTTCGATGATGACGGGGACGGTTGGCTCGGGGCCTGCGGAGGTGGTAGCGGGGCCGGTGGTGGCGGGGCTGGTGGTGGTGAGTGGGACTGGAGTGGGTGGAGGAGAATGGGGGGACACGTTAGCGGAGGGGGACTCAGGAGAGGTGGGCTGTTTTTTTTTATTTGTTCAAGTGGTGAAAGAGAGAGGGGGTGAAGGAGTGGGTAGAAAGGGAGGGAAACTTGCCATCTGTTATGCTATCAGTGACTGATTCCGTGGGCATGGCGGTGGTTCCGGAGGGCTCAACAGTCATCGAGTCGCTCGGTAGGCCCGTGGTTCCGGAGGGCTCAACAGTCATCGACTCACTCGGTAGGACCGTGGTACCGGAGGGCTCAACAGTCATCGAGCCCGTGGGCATGCCCGTGCTGCCCTCAGACGACGCGGACTCAACCACGACGCTGGTCTCAGAGCCGGATGGGCCCATCGAATCCGTTATGGCGCTAGGCTCCGGCGTCGGCGTCCCGGTCGGGGGAACTGCAGTGGAAGCTTCTGTGGTTAGTGCCGTGGATGAGGACGGAGGAGGGACGATGTTCACGTCCGAGGCTGGGATGGCCTCCAGGATGAGCTGGAACGAGTCCGACTGCCTGCGCCACACGAAGCGCTGGCCGCCGGGGCCCCTGGCGCCGCTGCCCTGGAGAGCCCGCTTGGTGATGGGCGAGCCTCCGCCGCAGATCTGCTCCGGGTCGTTCGGGCAGGGGATGTTGCACATCTCGGGCGGGACGGGCGTGAGCGAGTCGTCGTAGACGCCTGGGTTGCCACAGAATCAGTCGCCGTTGTTGTTCGCGCTGGCCCCGAACATCAGGCCCAGGCAGTACGTCAGGCAGGACCCGGCCGTGAGGCCCTGGCCCAGCAGCGAGGGGACATCGCCAGTGAAGGGGGTCTGCCCGGGAGAGAGAGTGAAGCAGCCTGCGTTCTTGACCACGAACAGCACCTCGACGGTCTGGTTGGTGGCGGGGTCGACGTAGGTGAGCCTGGTGATGATGGCCAGGCCGGGCTCGATGGTGAACAGAGCGCTGAGGGTGGTCTCCTCGGGGAAAGCGACGGCGATAGTCGTGGTGGCTGTGCTTGTAGGCGAAGTCGTCGTCGGCTCAGTAGACCCAGGCGAGGTGGTGGTAGGAGGCTCTGTAGGCGACGAGCCTGGAGGAGTTGAACCGGGTTCGGTAGGAGAGGATCCAGGAGGGGTTGAGCCGGGCTCAGTGGGAGATGAACCAGGCGGAGTTGAACCCGGCTCGGTAGGAGATGAACCAGGCGAAGAAGAGACAGGCGGGGTAAACCCAGTCTCGGAAGGCTCGGTCTCAGTCTCGGATGGTTCAGTTTCCGACGGCTCGGGCGGCTCAGTTTCCGATGGCTCAATCGCCGAACTGCCAGCGACAGTCGAGCTCGATGTGGGGACAGTTGATCCACCGGTTGAGTCGCCCCTGGGAGTAGGCGTGCTTTCTCCCGGAGCGGTGGTAGAGATAGAGCCTCCTCCAGGGACGGTCGAAGCCCCAGAGGGCTCGGCGGTACTGCCACCAGGGACAGTCGAGGCTTTAGACGGCTGGGCAGTGGTGCCAACAGGGACGGTGGAAGCCTCAGAAGGTTCGGCAGTGCTGCCGCCGGGGATCGTAGATGAGGGCTCAAGAGTAGTAGACCCAGCTTCAGGCACCGTGGAAGACCCGCCGGCGGGTTCGGTAGTGGACGGCTCAAGGGCAGTGGACCCGCCTCCTGGCTCAGAGGGGGAACCGCCAGGTGCAGTGGCCGATGGCTCTTCGGTGGAGCCACGTCCAGGGGCAGTCGACGACTCGGGCTCCGGCTCCGTGGTTGTTCCAGCGGCTGTGGTAACAGCAGTGGACGGTACTGGCTCGCCAGTGCTTGACGGCTCGACCGTGGTGCTATGGACATCGACAGTGGAAGGAGGCTCACCTGTACTAGAGACGTCGACGGTGGACGAGGGCGGCTCAACAGTAGAGGAAGGGGGCTCAACCGTTGAGGAAGGCGGCGGAACCGTGCTTGAAACATCGATAGTTGATGAGGGGGGTTCGACCGTCGAAGACGGAGGTTCAGCCGTGCTCGAAACATCGACGGTCGACGAGGGCGGCTCGACGGATGAGGAGGGAGCTTCAACAGTCGAGGATGGGGGCTCGAGCGTCGAAGAGGGAGGCTCAAGAGTCGATGATGGGGGCTCGACAGTCGACGAAGGAGGCTCGACGGTCGAAGAGGGGGGCTCAACAGTCGAAGAAGGAGGCTCAGCAGTCGAGGAGGGGGGCTCAGCCGTGCTGGAGACCTCGACGGTAGACGACGGGTGCTCGACAGTGCTGCTGGGCTCCATGGTGCTGCTAGGCTCGACCGTAGTGCTTCCCACCTCGGTGCTGCTACCAACGACTGTGCTGCTTGGCTCAACAGTGCTGCTGGGCTCGACAGTGCTACTGGGTTCAACCGTGCTGCTAGGCTCAACTGTACTGCTGGGCTCAACTGTACTGCTTGGCTCAACCGTACTGCTAGGCTCAACCGTACTGCTAGGCTCGACAGTGCTGCTTGGCTCAACCGTACTGCTTAGCTCAACTGTGCTGCTAGGCTCCACAGTGCTGCTAGGTTCAACGGTGCTGCTAGGCTCAACAGTGCTGCTAGGTTCAACGGTGCTACTAGGCTCAACAGTGCTGCTGACGACCTCAGAGCTGCTCACCACAGTCGACGATGGTTCAACAGTGCTGCTGACCTCAGAAGAGGAAGTCACCGGTCCGCCCGTGCAGCTGTAGGTCGGCAGCGGGGTGGCGGTGTACTTCACGCTGGAGGACTGAACCGCATTCGTCGGGACGGTGGACTTGGCGTAGACGAGATAGGTGTTAGTGCCGCCACCGCAAATCTCGAGCGCATTGCCCGAGTATGGCCTGTTGCAGTTTGCCATGGACGTAGTGCCGTGGGAGGTCGACGACGAGCCAACGCTTGCACAAGTCCTAGCGTGTTTAATTGTGGTTAGCGGGGCGGCCCTCATGTCCTCAGGCTCGTCCCCAACCCCATGTCGTTTCACATGGGAAGAAGACTGAGACTTACCCTCCGTTGCTTATCATGAAGAAGAGCCCACTGGCGCACTGAGCGGCACAAGCATTCAGGGTGCCGTCGCCGGCCGGCGTCGCCGTGGTGGAGGCGAAAATGTTGCCGATGGTGCCATCGTCGAAGCAGCCATACACATTCCAGGTGTCCGCGCCCACCGTCAGAGTTTGCACGAAGTCCGGGTTGGTTGCTGGCGCCACCTGAAACGAGCTGTAATCAGGAAGAGTAAAGCTGCCGCTGGGACCGGTGCGGAACTCGTTGGGAAGGGGCTCGCAGGTGAAGACGCCGGCAGTTGGTGGGCCGAGACCGGGCACACGCGGGATGTGGCAGCCGGTCAGGTCCGGGTTCATGTACACCGGGTAGACCTGCGCGCCTGCGTTACCACAGCAAATCCCCGTGTTGAGATCGCAAACGCCAGGAGTGCTTGAGACATCGAACGCATCATCATTAGCTAGAGAACAAGAGAGAGCAGGAGAAAGAGAGAAAGTGGAATTCGCAGATCATGAGGCAGCGACTTACTTGAGAGTAGCGCAGTCAGAGTTACAGTTGGTGTTGCTCGAGGGGTCGATCTGGTAAGAGTTGGCGCCAAAAGCCTGGCCACAGGTGCAGCGCACACCATTGTACGAGTTGCTGTTTGCGTGATAAGGTCGGGTCAGCCGAATCCTCCTGAACATGCCTGATCATAGTGGTTTACCAGAATCTCAGACTTACCCGCAGCCGTTGTCAGTGCCGGAAACGTGAGCCACAGCATGAGCCAGAGCGTAGCCCTTCGCAGCACAGAAGTCAAAGCAGTTGGCCATGCTGGTGGCGCAGCCAGTGCTGGTGGCGCAGCCAGTGCTGGTGTCGTCTTCAGTAGGGTAGTTCGGCTGGACGAAGCAGCCAAGCAGATCATAGCCCGTGTCCATCGTGCCAGCGCCGGTAGCCGTGTTGACCACGCTCTGATCGACGAATGTCTCGTCGACGTAGACGTAGCTCTCCGAGCCGCCACCGCAGAACTGAGTGAAGTCGCCAGGGTACCTGACATTGCAGCTGGAGCCATCGGCAGAAACCGTCGGCGCCTGGGTGCCGCAGTAGCAGTTGCCGTTACGCAGCGAGGCCATCTTGAAACCGTGGGACCGACACGCGATTGAGCACTGGTATGGCACCACCGTGATGTCCCATTGAGTGTCCTGGAACCAGTTCTGCGCCTGTCGGCCGGGGTTGTCACGAGGCACCCACGTCGACGGGCTAAACCCGAACACCAGGCCCATCAGGGCGCCGGATGTGAAGCATCCGAGATGACGGAAGTCGTTGCCAGAACAGGTGTCACTGCTGAACCCACCGAAGTAGCCCTGCGCGTCCGCGTAGCCTGCGAGGCCGGCGAGCACGAGGGCCGCCACCCTGCCTCTCCCGGGGCGCACCATCTCGAGTCCTCGTTGCCGAAGACGGACTCTTGCGACCAGTAGAGGATGGGCTGTGAGGCTAGGTAGGGTTCAACGAGAGAACGAATGGTTAAGGGTAGTTGCAACACAACAAATAACAGGCAAGAAAAGAGATTGACAAGAGAATGAAAGCAGATCCAGAGACTGGAAGCAACAGTTCACACACAAATGGAACTCGAACGACCGGAGGACAAGTTGGATGCTCTAGGGGTTAAGGAAAAGAAAAGGACAGAGAAGCAACTTTGGACAGAACCGGGCATCGTGCGAGTATTTGAAGAGAGCCATCTGCCCTGCCAGCTGCCCTCCTCCTCCTACCTGCCTTCGATCCTGGTGCGCCTTCGTCGCGCTCCCGCGCCACCGCGACGTACTCGATCGACTCGCAATCCGGACGTGGGACAAGCAAAACGGGAAACGGGTCGGTGTGTTGTGACTTACCATCTGGCCCTGCTGGAATGGTGCGAGATACCATGGGATGCCACTGGCAGAGACCAAACGATCTCGCGCGATCAGTCATCGCCGTGGATTCTTGGATTTTTGCTGGGTTTTGCTGGCTCGGTCAAACAGCATCATTTGGCATCCAGGTCAATGTCTTACAGCTTGAAAAAAGCGCTTGCTATTGGCAGGCTCCGGAAATGTTGACAGCTAGATGCGTTCTTGCTGGCGGCCATCTTTCGTGGGAAATTCTGTGGAGGCGAAGCGAAGGGCAAGAGAGACATCCCCTAAAATGAGAGATCTCCCACCTCATTCCAAGACTTGCTTCTCCGCTACCTCCTGTTGAGGAGCGTCCACCTCGCGGAATGATTGACTGGTTGCAACTAAAACAGAAGTCAGTCTGGCTGCTCCGAAGGAAAATTGAGAATCGCAATCAGTCGCGTTGCAGTGAAGAACATGGATCAGGCTCACCAGACGTTGTGGCCTCAGGCAAGGAAGAATGCCACACACGCTTTTGGATGTTGTTTGGATGTCGTTCGTACCAACCTTTCCATACCTACGTCTGGGTAGCTCAGAAAAGTCTTCCCAACCACTCCCGATCTGCAGAGCAAGCTGGACTGGCATGCCATACTCTGGATCAGTATCCGAACAGCGGCTTGCTTGCTTCTCCTCAACCCCTCGCTCCTAGTCCATTCCACACTCTCTCCCTAGTCCAATTTCCGACCCGCCATGTCCTTCAACAGGCGCGTGCAACCATTGAGAAAACGTCACGTAGACACCAGACTCGATCCTTTGATGTACAGCTTGTATGTTCTTTACGGAAGGTTTATCTTCTTCGCCAGCCCAGGTCCTGTAGACAAAAGTAGACAAGAAGAGCAGCATACCAAGTGGGCACCTAGGGAAAGACAAGAAAATGGCGACAAGAGAGAAGCCAACACCACCGTCATACTCCTTCCTCACACCAAGACCGGCAGTGGAGAGACAAACAGAGACGCACGGGGGGAAATATAGCAATCAGGACTCGGTGTGACGATGACACATACGGGAAAACAGAGGGTAGTGGATCGGGTAGCGGACACTGACAAACAGTTCACCAACCACCTCAGAGGAGAACGTCGGGGATGAAAACAAAAAAATACGAACTGCTGCTGATACCTGAGTAGCGAGACACCGGCGCAAGCGGAGGTACGGGGAACAAGGAGGACAAACCCAACCCCCATCCAACGTCCCATCACATCCCATCACATCACATCATACCCTCAAACCTCCTCCTTACCCCTCAAACTCTACGATGCGCTGCGTGGCCGCCGACGAAGATGACGAGCCCTGACCTGAAGACCCAACCCCGCCCGTACGTCTAACTGGCTGTCCCATCGCGCCGCCGCCGCCAGCCTCCCCATCCCCATCCCCTCCCTCATCCGCAGCCTCGGCATCAGCACCGTCGAGCAGGTCCCGATCAGAGGACCGCACGCTCCTAGCGCCGCTCGACGCGCCTCCGCCAGCGCGAGAGGTCCCTCCCGCGCTCCGCGGCGCCCCCACATCGTCCTCGTCATCATCGTCCTCGTCCCTCTGCTGCTGCCCGCTATGCTGATGCGGCGTCGCGTTCATCTCCAGCTCCCGCTGCGCCTCCTCCATGCGCCTCCTCACCTCGGCCGCGACGCGCATCCCGTCCGTGACGATATTGTCCAGCACTCCCCGGATGCCCCTCGTGGCGCCCACGAGGCCCGGCGGTCCGCCGCCTCCAGGACCAGAACCAGGGCCACCACTCCCACTTCCTCCCGGTCCGCCTCTGATTCCCGCTCCTACTCCGCCAACGGCTCCAGCGGCAGTAGCCCCAGCAGCACCAAACGCCGCGGCGGCCGCGCGTCCCGCGCCGAAGCCGATGCTGCTGAAGGTCGTGAGCGTCGAGGAGGACGCACTGTGGCTAACACCACCACCGCCATTATTGCTGCTCGCGCTGGGAAGCCCGTCGATGATGTGGAACGACACGGGGAAGGACGACTCGAAGAACTGCTCGAGCAGCTCGTCGGCGAGGACCACCATGCGGAAGGTCGGCAGCGTGATGTGCAGCGGGTTGTTGGGGTCGAGCGCCACGTTGGCGGCCGCTTCAGACTGCGCCTTGGAGACCTTGCGGTTTTCCGGTTGTCCCGCTGCTTCCGCTGCCGCTGGCCTCTTGGCCGGCGTGAGCTTCGGGCTACCGGTGGGCGAGTGCATGGCTAGAAGGTCATCTTCGTCATCGTCCTCATCGTCGTCGTCGTCTCCTATGGCAAACGTGCTGGGATCCGCTAGCCCGGGGGACGAAACGTTGTAATCGGCCGCCGTCGTTCCACCTCTTCCTTTCTTTTCCTTATCCTCTGTTCCATCGTCCGCGTCTATGTCTATCAAGTCGGCTTCCTTAGTTGATGCAGCTGCCGCTGCGGCAGTCGCGCCCTTGTTCTGAGGGTGGTCCGGATCGGCATACTCAAAGCACCTCCTTATGAATGCACTGATGCTGCCCAAGAACCTCTCGTTGACCGTCGCGCCGCCGGCGCCGCTACCAGTGCCATGAGGGCTGGTGGCATCCCC
This sequence comes from Ophioceras dolichostomum, assembly GCA_003049485.1. Classification (NCBI taxonomy): domain Eukaryota; kingdom Fungi; phylum Ascomycota; class Sordariomycetes; order Magnaporthales; family Ophioceraceae; genus Ophioceras; species Ophioceras dolichostomum. The sequence continues at coordinate 92,300 of PYST01000141.1, forward strand.
TCCGGCCACCTGGTGTTCGACATAGCCTCCTCCATTGAGCGCCGAGGTGGAAGCCGAGGGACTGAGCGTGCCCTCCAGTCCTCGTCGGGAGAGGAACAGCAGTGCCTCCGAAATCCTGAGGATGCCCTCGCGGTCGACCTTGCCGTCGCCGCGGTCGTCGTAAAGCTCGAACAGATAGGTGATGGTGCCCATGATGTCGCGCTTCCCCTTTATGCGGGCCATGCCCGTGACCACATTTTGGAGCGTCAGCGCCCCGGCTGAGTCGACGTCCCACTTGCGGAACAGCCGCTGCAGGAACTCGTGGTCCGCCGGCTCCGGCCCGCTACCCCACACCGAGAGTTTGTTGCTGTCGGACGACTTCTTGCCGTTGTTAAAGTACTTGTCCTTGTCCGGGAACGTGTCCCGCCGAGGGGTAGGTGAAGAGTCTGAGATGGCCCACTTCGCCATGGCGGCCAGGAACTCGCGGAAGGCCGCGTAGTCCATCAGGCTGGTGCTCGCGCCCAGGCCGACGCGGCCCTTCTCGACCTCCTGTTGCTGGTGGGAGTGGGCGTGTTGCAGCCGAGGACGGTTGGCTTTAGCACGCCGCTGGACCTCCTCCTGCATGGCCTGCTCTCGCTGCTGCCTCTCGTAAAGGACGGTGTAGAACCGGTCGTACAGGGCGCCCAGCTCGTCGGGCGTTAGGAGCTTGCTGTCTGGGCCCAAGTTCCGGATGGCGGTACGCTTCGCGAAGCTCTCAATGTTATTGAGCACCGCATCCTTGTTCTTCAGACGCAGCTCAGTGATACTAGCATGGGTGATGCCTGAGAACTCTTTGAACGCAACCACCATGAGCTCCTGGAACCTCGTGACCGCCCGGAGCTTGGGGTTTTCCGATTTGGGGTGCGCAGACTCGTCCAGCCGAGCGAAGTATGACTTGAGCACAGAAATAAACGCGCCGTCATCGGTCGCGTCTAGCAGCTCTTCACCGTTGATCCGGAGGATGGCCAGTCCAACCTGGAAAAGTACCTTAGGTCCCTCCACGAAGAAGACGTCGAGGACCCTGAAGGCGAACACTAACGGCATCGAGTTGATGTACAGAGAAAGGAACCACGGCAGGGAAACTACTGATAGTTGCACGTCGCTCTTCACGAGGTGCTCCCACAGAATGGGCATGGTCCGCTCCACTAGCGACTCGAAAACCTTCTGGTCGAGGAGCGTGCCGTACATGGTGGTCGAGTAGTAGCCGGGCACGAGGCGGTCGCACAGGGCGGAGAGCAGGAAGAAGGCCTGGACCTCGGACATGTAGATCAGCAGCGCGGCGACCACGATATTCATGGCCTGGCAGTAGCCCACGTCGGCGTTGACCCAGCTGTAGGCTGTCAAGACCCTCCGCAGCCGCTCGATGCCGGCCTCATCCTGAAAGCCCGGGTACTCAGGCAGGCTGCGGTTCAGGTCCTTCTCGATCTCGTCGATGGCGAGTGATTCCTGGCCGGAGAACTTGGCCAGCGTGTCCGTGTAGAGGTTGGGGTTCTCGAGACGCAGATACATCGACCCCGAAGTAAGCTCCCAAATCTCGCCACGTAACCTGTTGGGCAGGCCGACGCGGATCAGCTTGTGGAATGTCGGCTGTCGTATCAGGGTCATGTTCCTGCCGTTGTCCCTGAGGTACTCGGCCCATAGTCGCATCTTGGCTCGATCTCGGAGCTTCTTGGGGTCGCCAGGATATCGAAACATGAGGCCGAGTCCGACGTCAGGGGGAGCGCTGTTCTTCTGGTCGTCCGGTCGCAGGAGGTGCTCCGAGTAGCACTCAGCCGTGACCTTCTTGAGCTTGGCCACGTTGCCGACGCCCGCCCGCAGCCCCTTCTTCAGGCCATCGCAAAACCGCTCGCATGCTTGTCGGGAGCCCGCCAGCTGGATCGTGATCCGTTGTTCCCGGAAATCCTTTCTAGCCTCCTTAGGAGCGTTCTTGTCCTTTCCAGAGTCTTGTAGTTGACCATTCCATGTGGTGATGGCTAGGGCGAACTATGAACCATGTGGGTGATCTAGTTAGCTCAGTGTGCTCAGGTCTCAGCTCTAATAACCACCAAATACACACTAGTGGTGCCGTTCGGACCAACACAAGAGAGCTCCAGGGCCATGTTGCTGGTATACGTTCATACCTGGTAATTCTGACTGTTCAGGCGCTCCACCTTGCGGATGGAGCATAGCGGAAAAGTGAATCCATTGCCACTGGGTCCGCCACCATGTGTTTGTCCAGTGAAAATGGACGAGCTTGAGGTGGTTGCGGTCTGCAAAAAGCTCGATGCCGTGGTCGAGAAGCAGATGTAGGCCTCGGAAAGGTGCAGCCTCCCGATATAGTGCCAGCCCATGTCCTGGGCCTTCTCGCCCTGGGTCACATTGGAAGGCGGGATGGTCAACTCGGCCGGGATCTCGTAAAGCGGGTGCTGCGAGGAGGGGAGCCGGAATTGGTTCTGAAATAGCGTCGCCTTGGACGGGTTCTTGTCGGACTGGCTGAGGTTCAGGCCTTGGGTCGGGTCGAGCAGCTCCTGTGCCTTCTGCACGAAGCTCGAGATGCTCCACATGGCTGCCGTCTCGCGATGACAAAGTGACGACGTCGAAGGCTTCGTTCGGTCGAGGTCATGACCTCAGGGACGACGAGAAGACGAGATGGCGTTACGATGAAGCGAGAGACTGTGCCGATGGAGCCGCAACGGGAGGGGTAGGGTTCGGCAACGAGGAGGTTCGCGGCTAGCCGTGAGGCAACGTCGATTCAGATCATGGATGAAGGATTGCAGGAGTCGGCGAGGCAGTAATCACGGTGTAGGGGGGAGGACGTGACAAGGTAAGGTACGGTATGTAAGCAGAAGGGACTTAGAAAGCGCGTCTAATCTTGAAAATCAAAGAATTTGAAAAGTTGGGAGCGTTCGTCGAGGTCGTCGTCGTCCTCCTCGCCGCCGTCGTTTCGACGATGTCGGTCCGTCTTTCAGCTGGGCTTTGGTTCGGAGCGCGGCGGAGGCGGACACTCTGAACTGTCTGTGGATGAACGAACGTGGGGAGCTTCGTGCTGAGCTGACATGCACAAGCCCCTGCCTCCGCCGGGCTGCAGCTCCACAACCCACCACCAAAAGAGGCGTCGCGTGCGGCACACAGTGCCAACACCCAATCGTAAAAGACGCCCTAAAGGCTGTCAGCAACGAGGGCAAGAGCGGGCTAGATCGACCACAGCAAACGAAGACAAGCCCGGCCTATCATATAGCCCTATAATATGACCAATTCCAAGGTATCTGTCTACTGTATGAATTGGAGCTCTGCACTGAGAGATCTACTCTTATCTATCAACAGTGCTATCCAGTGGTTCCTTCCTCGTGCTGTAAGCAGTCTGAGGATCTTCTCGCGTTTCAGAGCCCTGCAGAATCTTGTCATCCACAAGGCGACACGCGTGTGATGAGTCTGTCCCTCTGACAACTCTAGCAGAGATTGTTTGTTGGCAAGTTTATGTCCTGCTTGAATTCGAAGAATGTGTGGCTACAATGACTGGACGGCAATCTTCCAGCCTCATTTATGATGTTTTTTCCTTTCCTGTGCTGATGCAGTCAGTTCCAACC
>PYST01000142.1:651-22459 GCA_003049485.1 Ophioceras dolichostomum
CCCGCTCTGCTTGGCTTCAGCTTGGCTGGCTCGCACGGAGGTCGCCCGGGAGGGTCTTGGGTTGATCCGAGCCCGGCTCGCTTAAGAATAAACCCTCCGGAAACGATCTTTGAGCCTCCGATTTCACCCCCGTCTCTGACACCATCCCGCGCTCTTTTGTCTCCGTCTCTCTCTCTCTCTTTCTCTGTGTGCCCTTGCCAATTGACAGTCGAGCTGGTTTGTCGGGTGTCTGTGGTGGGAGGCTGGGAAGGAGGGCGGCGGGCAGGAGGGGCACTGGGCACTGGGCAATGTGCAATAATAGGCAATGGGCAACAAAAAAGCAAGTTGATGGGAAATCAATTTTACGCTAGCTCTCCTGAATATGCGCGGGATGACCGGGACTGTCCCGGCTGGGTCCAATCACAACCCAGCATCGTGGGATGGACCACCGCGGTGGCGCTGGCCAGAAACAAATCGACCCCGAGCTGAACACACCTAAGAGTTGGGGGGAAAGAGTATTGGAAATCATCACGGTGGTGGGTTAGGGGAGAAGAGTGTTGGCATCATGATGACGGTGGCCGGAGCGAGTGTTGTTATTGAGAAGGGGGAGTCGCTTGCTGCGGGCGCGCGGGCGTGCGGGCGTACCCTTCACATGAGCGAGCAAGAGGGGAGGGAATAGAAAAGGCACTTCCCCCCCCCCTCCCTTCTCTCTTCCCTCGTCCCTGTTCCCTCGTCCTCATCTCCTCATCCTTCTCCCCTCGTCCTTGTCCCCTCGTTCTTCTCCCCTCGTCCTTGTGCCCCCCTCCCATCGCCGGTTCTGTTCGTTCAGTAGTCCATTGAGAAAGTGAAGCGCGGGGTCGCCATCGCCGTGTGTACTACTAGTACTCTCCAAGCGGGTTGGGGAGAATCTCACTAGAATCTCCTCTCTCCATCCATACGAGTTGGTCCCCTTCCATGGCAAGCTCAAGCTCAGGTAAGGATTCAAAAACGCATGATGCTGTCTTGAGGTGGTGCAGATTGCACATCTAAGAGGGGAAGAGACATTGACTCGTTGGGCGCCTTGTTCGGCCAGACCACCTGGGAGACTAGAATACAGCACAGCAAGCACAGCAATCACAGCAATCACAGCAAGCACAGCAAGCACAGCAAGCACAGCACGCACAGCACGCACAGCACGCACAGCAAGCACAGCAAGTACAGCAAGTACAGCAAGTACAGCAAGAAAGACCCTAAACCCCAGCCTGCACCCTAGCGCGCCGCCCTCCAGCCGCACTAGACAGCCCCCGATAACCCCTCAAAACCACCAAGACGAACGAAAAAAGACCTTGTGAGCATCATTCTGTTTCTTCCGCAAGACGCCGCCAACTTTGCTAATCGTCTTTCAATTCGAGGCACGCAATTTGTTGTTGGTGTAGCTCAACCACCGTGAGGCTCTGTCGGCATCAACTCCACCCAGTACTACCTACCACCTAAGGCACCTATGGTACCTAAGTACCTGTCCTATCCACCGACAAGATCCTGCGTGTAAGTGCTTCGCTCTCCGTACCCACCACCTAGTCAACTTGTCAGCGTTGCATCATCGACACCACACGAAGTCGGTAGGGCCCAGGGCCGCGGCTGAGCCTGGCGATGGTGCGATACTAAGCTTTTTTGTTCTACCTTTCCCAGACCGGGCGGATCATAACACAGCTTCTAGCGCACGGCTTGTAGCCCACAGCTTTTAGCGCACAGCTTCTAGCGCACGCACGCAGCTTCTAGCGCACACAACGCAGTTGAGCTTCTGGCGCACAGCTTCTGGCGCACAGCTTCGAGCGCCCTCGGTTCGACGGCAACCAGTGTTCTAGAGTCCCACAAAGGCCCATTCCGTGACACTCCCGCCGTGTCGCTCCGCTCCCTGAGTTGACACCGGACTTGTTGGTCACGTCAAGAACAGAAGGTACACCTACCTACCTACCTATTTTTTTTTTTTTTACTTATTTTATTGCTCTCCTTGTTCTCGTACTTGCTTTCCCAGACGGGTGATTCTAGGGTTCGAATTGCACAGGTACCAACCTGGTGCCTACCTACCTAGGTAACCACCTACCTACCTACCTACCCACCTAGAAGTACTTACCTACCTGCCCGTCCACTTCGTCAAGATCGGGCGCCAACTGTGCCGACCTACCTACCTAACCTACTTACCAACACCTACCCACCTACCTACCTACCTGCCCGTCCACTTCGTCAAGATCGGGCGCCAGACTGTGCCGTCTGCAATCCCGGTATTAAAGGTTGAGCGAGAAAGAGCTACTTCGCCAGCGCTCTTTCTTCACTCATCCATCGCCTTCACACACGGGCAGTCACGACGGAGGCAGTTCTCGAATTGCGAGAGAAACGCGAGACGAGAGACTGGGCAGAAGATAAGATTGCAGCATCACAGCCCAGAATACACTCTATGTCGTGGGTATTCAGCAGCATCCCGGCCACCTCGACGAAGCCTGAGATCGTCGGGTCAAGATCGTCGGATCAAGATCGTCGGATAAGATCGTCGGACTACGTCGAGCAATCGGGCAATCGAGCAATGCCAACAAAGACGGGAAAATGCCGAAGAAGAGGAACACAACCAGAAAGACGAAGAAAGCCCGGCCAACCCCCCAGCCCCCCAAGATGCATGTCTGGGCGTTGGAGAATTCCAACCCACAGGCCTCAACCGCCATCAGGGCTCCCGCCCCAGCTCCGGAGTGGCTTGGCAGGGCCGATCATCAACCGGGCCTGCCGCGCCTGCCGGGCGTGCAGGAAGTGCTGAGCCTGCCGCCGTCCGCGTTTCTCCCGCCGACCCAGGAGGATGCAGAGGGCCCCAGGCGCCCTAAGCGCAAGGCGACGCCGCCCGAGTCATCGCGGTCTACCCGCGTGAAACACGTGCACTCCAATCTCTCGTATCTCTTGAACTCGGACCACCAGGATGACGGCATTGACGGGTATCACGAGATCGGCGGCGACTATGACAAGACGGGCGGAGGCAATCAACTCGGTCTCTCCGTGGGCTTTATCAACGACTCCTCAGCCCAGGCCGATCCGACTCATAATCACCTTGCCCCAATCTAATCCCGAGGGATTATCGGAGCGTCGGAAACTTCGCTGCCCGCTTCCCTGCGGTCTCTAGCGGTACCTATGACAAGACGAGGGGGGGCAATCAACTCAGTCTGTCCGTGGGCTTCAACAACTCCTCAGCCCAGGCCGATCCGACTCACAATCAACTCAGTCTGTCCGTGGGCTTCAACAACTCCTCAGCCCAGGCCGATCCGGCTCACAATTACCTTGTCCCCAATCTCAACCCGACGGATCATCGGAGCTTCGGGGGCTTCGCTGCCCCCTTCCCTGGCGCCTCTGGCGGCGACGGCGGCACCATCTTCAACAACAACAATGGCATCGCCGGCCACGGTGGTGGTGGTGGTTACTCCCAGGGTCAGGGCGGCAGCCTATCTCCGCCCGAGCATCTTGTGGGCCGGCCTAAGAATGAGAACCCAGCCAGCCCTTTCGAGCCCCTGTACACCAATATGGTGGCCTCTTGCCTTCCGTCTGATGTTCCTGCGGTCGAGAGCGGCTCTCTCTTCGGCTTCCCGCGCCTAGGCCAGTCTCCAAGGTCGCCGTCGGTCACCAACATCTTCGCCTCCCCCCCGCAACGCCGCCATAGGGTCACCCATTCCCGCGCCCTCCGCTGTGGACCACTACGACCTTACGCTTCTTGCTCTAGCGGGCGGTGCTCAAGACCTGACTACGCAGGACCTCAGCTTCTTCGGCGGCGATGCCTCCCAGGCCGCTACTGGTGAGGAGGCCAATCGGCCTGGTGATACTCGCCAGGCCGGACTCCAGCAGCACAGCCGTCTTGATGATCCTGTCAACGGAGGAGTTACTGCCTCCACGGGCTTCGTCATGGCTAATCCCGCCCACGACCAGAACCACATCCAAGCCCACTACGGCGAGAGACCCATCAACCGTCCCCTCGTGCGGGTCGCTAAGATGGGCCGTCCCTTCAACGGCGGCCCCAACAAGGGCGGCCCCACCAATATCTCTCCTAATACGGGCAGCCCCGTCAACGCCAATACGGGCAGCCCCGTTAACCCTTTCACTAACTACGCGAATATGGGCAGCCCCGTCAGCCCCTTCAGTAGCTCTGCCAATATGGGCAGCCCCAGCTACGCCAATACGGGCGGCCCCATCAACCCCCTCGCCAATATGGGCGGCCCCGTCAACGGCCACAACACGGGCGGTCCCACCAGCGGCTCCGCCAATATGGGCGGCCCCGTCAATGGCTTCGCCAGCCAGGGCCAGTCCTTCCGTGGCGGCCCTGGCGACGGAGCTGGAGGCGCTCCCTTCCAGGGGATTCCCCAACCGACGCCTCAGTCGTACGACGAGCACGGCCGGCTGCGCCGGGCCGGCTACACCACGTGCGAGGACCCCAGCAACACGGCCACCTCGTTCATGCCCCAGACCAGCAACACAGCCACCTCGTTCATGCCCCAGACCAACAAGCAGGGCAGCGAGGCCTACCAGGACCAGGTCATGTCCAAGCGGGTTCCGGACAACTTTGTCGCCAAACCTCTCCCCTACCGGACCCAGGATACGTCCAAGCGGGTTCCTAACAACCTCGTGGCCAAACTTCCCCTTTCCCAAACCCAGGTTACGTCCAAGCGGGTTCTTAACAACCTCCTCGCTAAACTTCCCCCTTCCCGGACCCAGGACACGTCCAAGCGGGTTCCGGACGACCTCGTCGACAAACTTCCCCTTTCCCGGACCCAGGTCACGTCCAAACGGGTTCCCGACAACTACGTAACCAACCCTCCCCCCTCCCAGAACCAGGACACGACCAAGCGGGTTCCCGACGACCTCGTCGCCAACCCTCCCCCCTCCCAGTCGGACCCCGACCGCGACAGTGACCCCGACTCAACCCATTCCCAGCACTCCATCACGTCCAAGACTGCGTCGAATTCTCCGAACTCCTCGAACCCCTCCTCCTCCTCCCTCCCCGCTGGCGCCTCCACTCGGCGCCGGCCGGTAATAACGGTGGAGGAGCCGCCTCCAAGGCCTCCGATCCAGCTGCCGGCAACGGCGAGGGCAAGGGCGAGGTCGATCCCAAGAGGTACCCTCGAACTGGCGCTCAGCTCAAGTGGCCGGTAGCAATAGGCTGCGACGGCGAACCCTATAACTATTGGTATCAAACTTACGGCTGCCCACCTTCCGACCACTGCATGTTATTGGACGACGGCACGGTCAAACTCGGCAGCGAAATGACAGAAGACGAGATCTTGAAGTATAGAGCCAAGAATTACGAGATCGTAGACGCTCTTGCGGAGTTTTGGGCGCGGATGGCAGAGAAGGAAAAAAGAAGGAAATTGTCCTCGCGCTGAGGCAGACGCGCTCCCCCCTTCCCTTCCCTTCTCTTCTTTCTTTCTTTCTTTCTTTTTTCTTTTTTTTTTCAATCAATTTCTCCCTTGTCAATCTCCCACCAAAACCCGAGAACGCGGGGGGGGGGCATGAATACCTACATGTAATCTGGATGGACCTGGATTTTTATTGGAGTTGGAGTTGGGCCACAGGCGAGAGGGAAAGAAAAAAAAAAGAAAAAAGACCAGGAACTCTGTCTTGAAAGTGGTGCCTACCTAGTCTGTTTTCTTGTTTTTCTCAAAACCCGGGCGGGCGTCAAAGCTTGGAGGACGGAGGACCATCACGATGCAACATGCAACTTCTCACTGGTACTTACTCTTTCTCTTTTTATTTTAATTTTAATTTTTTTCTTCTTCTTCTTTTTTCTTCTTTTTTTATCTTCTTCTTGTTTCCATTTCTTTTTATGTTCTTTTTTTTTCCTATTTTTTTTTCCTTCCCCTTTCTTTGCGTTCTCTGTCGCGCCATGCTATTTGTTGCTTTCTTAGGAGGATAACGGGGGAAGCACTTAGGACACCTCTGTCCCTTACTTTCCCCGGTCCTTCTTCTATCAGTTGTGAGCCCCAAGCAAACAACACTGACCACGGCTGGCTGGCTGGGTTGGTCAGGTTAGAGTTTTACACAGATTATACACCAGTCTCGCGGTATAGATGGCAGGACACACACCCTCAACGATGCCAAAAAAAAACTTTCATGTAACTTAGTCTTACTTTCCCTTTCTCTTTTCTTCTTTTACAACAGTGTCGCTGCCTTTGGGGTTGTGGTGGGCGTTGAGGAAGGCAGAGCCTACCGCCTAGGTGATAGGATGGAGGGCATGGGGACACTCAGGACGGTTTGACAGATCTACTGGCGGCTCTAGGACGTATTCAATACTCGTTATTCCAAGTTTTATTTCCTTATTTCCTCAAAGCTCACTGTCCTGTCCACTCTGCCTCTTATGAAGCAGCTGCAGTGTGATATCCATCATAATAGTCCCACAGTATGATGAAGGGCTTGTGGTAGTGGCGTCCCGGCTCTCGGCAGCCCAAAATGTCAATGTTTATGTTATGCCAGGTGTGATATATCCCCCACCCGCAGCAGGGCCTCGCCTCGTGTTGACCCTCAGCTGAGAGAAGAATACTGTGTAAGGGTGACATCGCTGCCTGTCGTCCATCTCCTCTCCCCCCTTGCCCTTGCCCCATCCTCTCCTTCGCCTCTCTTCTCTTCCAGTCCGCTCCAGGCACGGAGGATGCCTCCGGAGCATTCATGCAGGTGGGTGGATAGAGGATACATGCATGATATTGGCAACTAGAAGAAACAGAAATATTGGAATACAGAGTGCAGGTGCAGGTACTGTCCAGTGCAGGCGGCTCTTTCATAAGGGGAAGACCACCTCCCATCCCTCCCGTTGCTACCTCACGGATCATCTCGGCTGCCCAAGCGGGGTGTTTCGTGGAGATGGGAATGCGTGATAGAGGCGTTCTCGTCACGTTTTGGGTGTTTTTGGAATCGCAGGGGGAGGCAGTCGGGCGGTATCGGAGCGCCTGGGCTATTTTGGCTAGTTGCCAAGGTACCTACATAGGTACCTAGGCAGGTAGGGACCTAGGGATGTCCTGTACAGCGGGTAGTAGTCTGGTACGCACGAAAGCGGGACCGCGCGGTCTGAGATTTGGCGTGTTTTCTCTCAAGCCAGGGACCTCGCATCGAATTGTGCAGTGACAGTCAGGTCAGGCTCCCCTAGGCGATGCCCTTTACCCTTTCGGGTTAACTTATCTGCCAGTTCTGAGCTGAAAGTGGCAACAATCCCTGCAGCAGACAGAGAAGAAGAAGAAGAAGAAGGAGGAGGAGGAAGAAGAAAGTGCGGAATGGAAAGTTTGACCAGGCCGAGGGGGCGGGGCGGACACCCAGGCGGCTCTGCTCTGCTGCTTTCGGCCGCGCTTGTGCATGGACCGACCGCCCGCCCGCCCGCCGTCTGTCCATTTTTGTTCCGCATCGGGCTCACGAGGGAATGAAGGGGCTGCGGCAGATGGACAGGCCAGCCCNCCCCCCCCACCACATCCGCCACGGCGTCGTCGGCGGCTCGGGTCTTGGGTTGTGGAATTGGTTGTGGAAATTTCCCATGCCCATTGACCCTCCAATGTGGCTTGCACTTGGTCCAATTGGAGCAGCCGATTTTTTCTGATGCGCTCAATTTTTCCTTCCCCCTTCTTTTCCTTCGCCAAAACTCTTCTAAATCTCTGAAAGTCTTCACACGCCAAGGGTTGAACAGGGGATGGGAACCAGCTTACCGGTTACCTCTTTGAGAGTTGACAGATGCCAATACCTCCCATATGTTACCTCCTTCAATTGAGGGGAGTTTGATGAGGGCTGGGGCTCGGCATCCATATCCGGCCCAGACAGCGTCATACTCGTCCTGTCGGGCTCGGGAGAGGCATTCGGGTATCGATCAATCACACCCTTCCTGGAGTCGTGTCTTGTCTAGTAGTGTCGCAGTTGTCAAGGTAGCATTTCTCCGTCTGCGGATTATTCCGTCCAGTCACCAACTTGGCTCAAGCTTGGGGTTGCGGTGCTTCTCAGGCGGCACTCAAAGGCGCAAGGCCTTCTCCTTTGGGGAGGTTGTAGACCACAGTTGAGCCGAGCTGCAACGCGAGAAACGCACGCAGCCGGGCAGAGCAAGTACTGTAGTAACACCTGATATTTCTGATAGTGTGTTTGCCAGTGTTTGCTGTTGTATTGGTGAAGTTGCTTGCAGAATTGCTTGTAGAATTGCTTGCAGAAATGCAGAAACATGCTCGCTCGCTCACTCATATGCGCTGGAACATCGTGATGCACATAGCCAAAGTGTTCCTCTTTTTGCGTGTAACCTCTGCAAGCTCTTGTCTCAATGTTGAGTTGGTTGTTTGTCTTCGCCACTGTAATGCTCGACAATATCCAGACTGTTTTTTTCCCGGGATGCCACCTGACACCCTCCAGATGTCAACCCAATCAGCGCCACCGCCCCGAGGATGTGGTGGAGGCTCCGAGCGTTCCGCTCCTCCCGCTTTTGCAGGCCAAGTTGCAGGCCAAGTAATTTCAGCCTGACATTCGTACGTACATGCTGTGATCCGTCACCAATCCGGAAGGTATTGGACAGCCTCGCAATCTCAACTGCATAGGAGAGGGGGGAGAAGGAGGGAGAGGAGGGCGAAGGGCAGGTAGACGAGCGGGACAAGAATAGATCTCGAACCTGAGGACTTCCCGCTTCCACTCAACCGAAAACGGATGGTTAATTCCAGATTATACAGGTCGAATTTGTTGAGAGACTTGAGGAATTGGGAGGGAAGGCTCAAAGAGGTCAGAGCACTGGACAAACGGAGGGTGGCTGCGGCTAGCGGATATTGAGTGGCGCTTGTGCAGAGATTCACAGCGGGTGTCATCAGTCATCTGTCATCTGAGACCCCTCGTGGAAGACACCTTCATGAGAGACCTCAGGAGTCAGGATTCGCGAAGAACTTTCTCTCGTACGAGGCCAAAATCTGCCAAAATCTGCCAAAATCTGCCAATGGCGTCTGGAACATGTGTGATATCCCCGATATTCGCAGTTTGCCCCCAGCCGTGGCGTCCTGGGCGGCTTGGCCAAATCTGCAGGGACCTGCTTTCAGGCCCTTTCAGGCCCTTTCAGGCCTCCTCCTCAGCTATTCGCTCGTTCCACGTTACAGCGCAGTGAGGCTGAAGATGAGAAGAGTGCTAGGTGAGGGGCGACCAATATGAGAGCAACACGGGACCACGGGTCAACACGGATCGCGAGAGACCCAGTCGCAGGTGAGAGTGACGAGAGTGATAAGGGCTCCTCGCTGACGTTGATATCATCATGGGACGTGCTCTGGTGGACTCTGGTGGACTCTGGATGCTGGTGGCATTGTGGTCAGCGCCCACCGGCATACACAGTAGCGTGTGGCAAGGGACCTTATCGGGCGCTGGGTCCGGGGTCAAATTTAATAGTGGCAGTTTTTAACGAAAACCGGGACCGGGGTTTTTTGGCTTCAGATGGGCACCACCAGTGCCCTCGCTGCCGTCGCTGCCGTCGCTGCCGTCAGCGACTGGAGTGGGGAAATTGACGAGAATGCGCGCAGCGAAATGTGGTAAGCTGAAAAAGAGGTCCAAGCCAACCAGATAAGAGAAAAGAAGCGCCTTGAAGGGCGCAAGGAGAGGGGAAAAAAAAAAAAAAAAAATCTCCAGGGGCTTCATGCGGCTTTCCACCACCGAGTCAGCTCTCAGGTACCATCTCACTGATCTCAGGAACCAACCAACCAAACCAAACTGTGCAGCTGAGAGACGTTATGCTAACAACGGCCGCTAAGTAACAAGCGCCCGACCGATTCGATCGCGTCGGCTAGCAAAGACTAGCATGAACTATCATCGAACTTCTTGCATGCAAAAAGATCCGTATTTTCGAGAAACATCGAACGTACCTACCCATCCGTACGGTACATACAACAAAGAAGACGTACAAATGGAAACAACAACGACGCCTGCTCTTTCACTTTTCGCTTCAAAAGACGCGCAAAATTCAGCACTGAGTGCCCCGCACCGGCAAGCTCCTTCTTTTTCAGGGTCGCTTCCAGGCAAGGTATCATTGAAAGGAGGATCCAGGCCGAACTGAACTGAAGCCAGCAGGGATGTTTGCTTTGCTGTGCCGAGTTGCAGGAAACCAAATGCTGCACTGTAATTTCCGCACCTGGATGCCGTCGCGCCAAGCAAGCCAAGCAAGCCAAGCATTGGTGTTCTTCTCGACCTCCTTTTGGCCAAAGCCCCAAGACCCAAGAGAAAATAAGAAAATACACAGGTACCTACCTAGTGATCCTGGCTCGAAGAAACGCGCGCGAAGAAACGAGAGAGACGAGACAAAACAGAGAGCAGCCAGCCTGCCGCTAGCTCGCCACAGTCCGAAAGACGCAGACGTGGGGAATACATATATCGAGTCAATATTGTTTTGTTCTACTCCCATGCAACGTTAATATCGGAAGCGGCGTTTCGATGCCACTCCACCACAGCATGATGATGATTGCTGCTGCGGTTCGGTGGAGAGAGGAGAGAGAGGACAGGCAAGTCGATACGACCCCCGGGCGTGGCTTCTTGAAGTTGTCAAAGGTAGCTCCGGTCTCTGGACTCTACCACAGGAGGTAAACTCAGGTATTTCCAAAAACAACCCGTTCACCATTGGATCAAGTCACATCCAGGGATCTTGGGTGTATCGATTTCGGCTCTCGGCCACGTACCCAATGCTCCTCATGTCACCCTCGCAGCCTTGATCCAGGGAGGACCCTTGGACCACTTCCCATCACTACCGTCGTTCAGCTGGTGAGATGCATCCTGGATGCCCAAAAGGGTGGGAAGGCTCTACTGTGTACAGTACCTCCGGGCACTTCGGGCAGCCGCTCCCTTGGAGGGAGAGAGGAGTGAGGCAGGAGGCACGACAAGGATGACCACGAGGAGCTAGCGTCGCACTCTCTGGGAAGATCTCGGGTCCCCCAGGATAACCCAGAGAGGACCCATAGAAGACCCAGGAGTCTATATAAACCCCGACGATCTCTCCTTCTTCGTCGACAACCTCAACAACCTCTCCATCAGCAGCAGCAACAGCAACAACCAGCTCCAACCAGCTCCAACCAGCTCATCCACTCCTTCAGACACTCGCTTTACAAAAACCTCACCTTCCAAAGGTTCCCTGCCCGAGCAGTCCATCGCCACCACCAGCACCACAAACCCCATATTCTTCTTCTTCCACCCACCAAACACAGCAAAAATGTCTGCCAAGTCCTTCGCCGTCCTCGCCCTGGCCGCCCTGGCCGCCGCCGCGCCTTCTCTCAAGCGCCAGGCACCCGCTCCCTACCTCGGCTGCTTCACCGAGGCGGATGGCGTGCGCGCCCTTAAGCTGGCCAGCACGGCCAGTCCTAACATGACCCACGCCATGTGCGAGGCCTTCTGCCTGCCGACCTACAAGCTCTTCGGTGTTGAGTACGGCTCTGAGTGCTGTGAGTTTCCTTCCCTGCTCTTCTCTTCCCACCTACTCCACCTAGTTCACGTCAGTAACTAACTAGATATCCCCCACCCGCTGAAAAGACTGCGGCGACACCCTCGAGGCGGGCTCTATCAAGGTCGTCGAGGGCGACTGCAACATGGCCTGCAGCGGTGCTGCCGGTGAGATCTGCGGCGCGGGCAACCGCCTGTCGGTCTTCGGCGACGAGACCGCCATCCCCCCCTCGGCCGACCCTAGCACGCCCCCTCCCGCCAACGCCACCTACCTGGGCTGCTACACCGAGGGTGACGGCGTTCGTGCGCTGCCCAGCGCTAGCCTCGTGGTCGGCACCATGGACCTCGACGTCTGCGCCCAGTTCTGCTTCGATGTTAAGGGCTACACCGTCCTGGGTCTGGAGTACGGTTCTGAGTGCTGTGAGTTTTCTTCTCCTTTTCTTTCCTCCCCACACGGACGGACGTCAAGCACCCACCCACCTACCTACCTACCTAGGTACCTAGATGAACAGGAACTGACGGCAGCAAATAGGGTGCGGAAACGCTCTCGATTCGACCAGCGTGGCCGCCCCTGGCGACTGCACCATGGACTGCGCTGGCGACAACACTCAGAAGTGCGGCGCCGGCAACCGCCTCAGCGTCTGGGTGAAGAACTAGGAGTCTTCTGACAACGACGACGAAGACTCGGGCTTCGAGGTCGACCGAGACGACGATGATCATGATCCGGATGAGGAAGGGGAGGAGCGTGGCTACCACCAAAATGGCACCACCACCTCGACTTACCTCACCCATGAGACTCGGAAGAAGAGGAAAAGGAGAGACGGCAGGCGAGCACACGGCGGCAGCAGCATAGGGGACCGGTCCAGGAACAAGCAAGAGGAGGAGTCGGGATCATTTTTCACTATCAGAGCTCTCTTTTTCTAATTTCTTGTACTCTCTAGAGAAAAAAAAAACTAGACCGTAATCAGTAATTCAAAATGGATCCACCACAACGGAGAGAGAGAGAGCCCATGTGAGAAGCGACCGGAAGGTGACGGTGCCCACGCAAGTACTTAGGCTGAGCTCGAACAGGAGTGAGGGACGTGTGGGCGTTGTATTGTAAAAAGTGATGCTCCCCTGAGGAGAGGGGTCACCTCCCGTATTTATCATGCTCGTTCCTAAACTCGTTTACGAAAAGTGCACGGACTACGCGCGGTGTCTTGTGGAAGTAAGAAGGGCGTTGACGGGCACCCACGCACATTGGGGACCACTTGGCGACGAAGCCTCAGCCATCATCAAGCATCATCAAGGAGGCAAGCGGAAAGCGAAGCGAAAGCAAAAAGGCTCCTCCTCCGAAAGCAGGGCCTGCTCGCCGTCGTAACGTCGCCCACGCAACTGCGCCGCCGCCCACTCGCCGCCCACCGCCAATAACGGACGGCGTTGGTCTCAACAGCTGAGAGTGTGCGTGTTCCTGTATTTCGTGATGAGAGGAAGTGTAACCAAAGCAGATACGTCGTATGTGGGATGCAGGACCTGCCCGCCGTCGTGACAGCGCCCACCCACCTGTGCCGCAGCACACTCGCCGCCCGCCGCCCACCGCCCTCGCCACCTATCCGCGATAATATCATCGTACTGTACATCACACTCTGTAAGTACCCCGCCCACCTACCCGCATATGCTAATATCGCAAATTGATAAAGATCCTACTCTTTGCTAATGCTCTTGCCCACCCACCCGCGCAGCTGCACACTGCATCGCCCGCCGCCCACAGCTGTCGCCACCTATCCGCGGTGGTATTATCACACATCACACTCTAGAGGTACCCCGCCCACCCTTTGCACGTGGGGCCACAGGTGCATTTTGCCAAACTTTACCGCCCGGATACTGCGGCGCTAATACGCTTTTGGAGAAATGTAAACACTGATAACCCATATCTCCGGCCTGCGTATTCCACTTCACATTTTTTCGTGCGAGCACAGAAAGACAGCCATGCCCCGGACAAAGGGCCCTCAGAAGGCCGCCAAGGTCATCTCCCAGCTGGATGCGCTCACATCGAAGCGGGAGATGACCATCGTCCGCCTCAGCGAGCCTATTGTCAGCGCGGTCGAGCAGTCGGAGGCAAGCGGTGCCGGCAACATAAACAACAACAACAACAACAACAACGTCAGAACATCAGACATCTCGACCTCCTCCCTCGACGTGCCGACGCCCGCCTCCCTCGAAGCCGACCTAGAGCACTACAAGGAGCTCTTCGCCAAGCTGCGCTTCAGCTACGTCGAGCAGATCACCAAAGAAAAGTTCATCCACGCCATCGTGGGCGACCCGCCGCTGATCGTCGACCCAGCCGAGAACGCGGAGCTGGAGGCGACCAACGCGGTCGTGAAGGCCAGGCTCAAGGCCCTCAAGCGCGACGTGTCCGTCATCACCGCGGACCTGGAGAAGCAGGCCGCCGGGCTGGCGAAGCGCCACGGCCGCGTCGAGCTGGAGAAGGCGCGGCTGCGCGAGCTGCCCGCCAGGATCGCGGTGCTGGAGCGGGCGGTCGAGGCGCTCAAGGCTCAGCAGCAGCGAGACCAGGAGGAGGGAAGAGGCGGCGACGGCACCGACCACCACCCGGAGATGAGGCTGCCGCTCGGCCGCACGGCGGCGTTGGTGGACGCGCGCCGGGCCGAGGGCCGCGAACTCGACCGCGAGCTGGAGAGGCTGTTCGCCTCGGCGCTCCGGAAGCGCAAGGAGATGGAGAGGCTGCAGGCCGAGCTGCAGCCGCTGGCGGTCAAGCGGCAGAACTCGACCGCCGCGGCGCGCGAGGCGAGGAGGAGGCGCAAGGAGAAGGAGGCCGCCCTCGGTGGTGGAGGAGGCGACGACGACCTGGAGGAGAGGGGCCGGTGGTGGCGGACGTCGGAGACGGTGCTGAAGCAGATGCTTGATATCCAGGGCTGAGTGGGGATGGATGACCGGCCGGTCGAGAGGAATGTGTGTGAGTTCGGAAGAAGGCGCTTCTGGAGTAATACTTTGGGCGGAGGAGCATGGATCACACGGGGTTTTGCCATTTGTTGTCATATTCTCTTTTGTTCGTCTAATATCAGTCTTTATCAGATAACTCTATAACTCTCCAGTCTCAGACCCCGACAAGGCCTGGGCTTGATGAATTACCACGCACATAGGTACCAACCTAGGTATCTATCTAAGAACCCGCGGAGGATCTCCTCACTATGATTCCCGGTGAGACTTCTCCTATCATGAATGGTGATGACGAGGCTTGGCTGCTCACCTGATTCCATGCCGTTTCTGTCTTCTATGCCTGCGGACCAAGCTGGTAGTTACACATTCTGATCCCCAATAGGGTTTCTCTACCGGTGCTGGCAAGAGAGAAAGCTGTCCAACCCATCATTCTCGTTATGATTTCTCTGACAGCCCTGGCGGTGGCGAGACTTGTTCTAATGACTTGATTCCAGACGCTGCTTTCTTAACTACCTACCTACCTAGCCCGGTCATCGACGAATGACTCTTCTACTTAACTCCCAACTCTACTGTCTCTGCGCGGACCCTGACCTTCCCTAGCGAAAGGTTCTAAACTGAGCTCACCTGTCTCCCACGTCCCGGTAAAGGCAACCTCTCGAGCAGGGTTCTAACGTACCTGACCATACTCGTCTCTTCGTGGAGCACACCTCACATAACTCTCGCCCACGCGTCCGAGAATCATCGAGAACTGTTGCCTCGTGAGATACAACAACACACAGGCCCTGGCCAAGCGGGCGTGAGATCACTCCTTCCCACACCACCTTACTTCGTCAGTTGCCTGACTAGGGTAGGTGCTTGCCCCGTCACTGCCGTCCAAGTATCTCGCACAATCACATCGGGCAACTGCCTCTCTCGACATGGTCTCGACGGCTGTCGGCGGGGAAAGAACCTCTCACAAAAGACAAAGCTTCACGGAAGCAATAACTCGTGGACCAGAACCAACTCAACTCACAGTTTCCACCCCAGAAAGGGCACGGTGATCGAGAAAGGTGGGCAGCCGTCATACGGGGAGTCTGTTTTCTTTTTCGAATCCGACGGCCCACAGGTCATGTCCAAAGCGGTCTGGTCTTTCTTGCACCACGAACACCAATACACAATGCCAACTCACTTGCCTGTTTTGCCAGGCGAGTCCTTCCCTCAGTTCTCGACTTTGGATGTCGACTCGGGTGGAGAAGCCCTGTGATTGGCTGCTGAGAGGCGAACCGTGTGGCAGTGCACCCATGCATGGGTATAGTGTGGCGCTCGAGCCACCAAAGCATACCTCATCATACGTGATGCACGTCGCAACCTTTGAGAGCCACTATTGCATCACCCCAGTGTAGTTGGACAAGTGTCTCGAGGCTGACGACGCCTGTGTGCATTTTCTTTATTTTCTTTATTCTTTTTACCTTGTCTTTTGATCGTCCCAACTCCGTCGAAGGCACTGTTTCTTTGCGCTCGTCCGACATTCCCACATCGCGTCGTGTGGGCCGGGCCTATCGGCTTCTACTATTCACCATCGGAAGCGATGCGGTACGGCTCTTGAAGCTTCCACGTTGATCAAGAGCTCCCCACGTCCTCGGTTGCATTCGACGTTGCATTCGACTATCTGATTCGCTCGCACCTGTGTATCCGTCTGCGTCTCTGCCCAAGATGGCGACTATTCGCAGCCTCGATCATACAAAGTGGGTAGACCATCGCCTCAGTCAGCCTGCCTGCCTGTCTCGATCTCTCCCCCTCTTCCCAGCGAGAGAATCCCCGCGAGGATGTCTTGCTTCTTTCTGCCGACCCTGCGAACTTCCCGTGCATACCCTCGCAGATCCCATCGACGAGTGCGGTTGACTGATCAGCTATGGCGCGTAGGTCCGAGACCGAACTCTCGATCAACGTCAAGAAGGCGACCAGTCCCGAGGAGACGGCACCCAAGCGCAAACATGTCCGGAGCTGCATCGTCTACACATGGGACCACAAGTCCTCCCTGTCCTTCTGGGGCGCCATGAAGGTCCAGCCCATCATGGCCGACGAGGTCCAGACCTTCAAGGCGTTGATAACCATACACAAGGTCCTGCAGGAGGGCCACCCGTCCACGCTGCGGGAGGCCATGTCGAACCGCACGTGGATCGACAGCCTGAACCGCGGCATGGCCGGCGAGGGCGTGCGTGGCTACGGCCCGCTGATCCAGGAATACGTCAACTTCCTGCTGGCCAAGCTCTCTTTCCACCAGCAACACCCTGAGTTTAACGGTACCTTCGAGTACGAAGAATACGTCAGCCTGAAGGTTATCAACGACCCCAACGAGGGTTACGAGGCCATCACCGACCTGATGACGCTGCAAGATAAGATCGACCAGTTTCAGAAGCTCATCTTCTCGCACTTCCGCAACGTCGGCAACAACGAGTGCAGAATCTCCGCCCTAGTGCCACTTGTTCAGGAGACATATGGCATTTATAAGTTTATCACCAGCATGCTTCGTGCAATGCACTCGAGTAAGATACCCTCTCCATTTCGTCATCTGCACTGCCCCACGCCACTCGCTGCCCGCAGGAGCAGGATGTGATAGTTGCGAGCTACAGCTAACCGGGAAAACTTGTATTTGGTCCACAACAGCGACGGGAGATAACGACGCTCTTGAGCCGCTTCGAGGCCGATACGATGCTCAGCATTACCGCCTGGTTAAGTTCTACTACGAGTGCTCCAACCTGCGGTACCTCACCAGCCTGATCGCGATCCCGAAGCTGCCTCAAGACCCTCCCAATCTCCTCGCCGAAGATGAGACCGCGCCGGCGCTTCCAGCAAGGCCAAAGCAAGAAATCGAGCGTCATCCAACGCCGCCGCCCCAGCCTAAGAACGACGAGCCAGACGTCATCAACGAGTTCTGGAAGAACCAGCTGGAAGAGCAGAACCGAGAGTACGAGGCACAGCAGCGGGCGCTCGAGGAGCGTCAACGCCAGCAGATCGCAGCCCAGGAACAGGCCGCGCTGCTGGCCCAGCAGCAATTTGCCGAACAGCAGAGGCGACTAGCCGAGCAGCAGCAGCGGGAGCACCAGGCACTCATGGAGCAGCAGGCCCGCATGGCCACGCAAGGCCGACTCGCCGAGCTCGAGCAGGAGAACTTGCGGGCCAGGGCTCAGTACGAGCAGGACCAGCTGATGCTCCAGCAATTCGACCAAAGAGTTAAGGCTCTGGAAGGCGAGCTGAGCCAGCTCCAGAACAGCTTCGGCCAACAGATTAACAGTAGGGATGATCAGATCCGGTCGCTGCAGGAGCAGGTCAACACCTGGCGCACCAAGTACGAGGCGCTGGCGAAGCTGTACTCGCAGCTCCGGCACGAGCACCTCGACCTGCTGCAGAAATTCAAGGCCGTCCAGCTCAAGGCCGCCTCGGCGCAGGAGGCAATTGAGAAGCGGGAGAAGCTCGAGCGTGAGATTAAGACGAAGAACCTGGAGCTCGCAGACATGATCCGCGAGAGGGACCGGGCGATGCACGACAAGGACAGGCTCTCTGGCAGCAACAAGGACGAGGTGGAGAAGCTGAAGCGCGAGCTGCGCATGGCCTTGGACCGGGCGGACAGCCTTGAACGTAGCAAGGGCAACGAGCTGTCCACCATGTTGTCCAAGTACAACCGCGAGATGGCGGACCTGGAGGAGGCCCTGCGGATCAAGTCGCGGGCGCTGGACGAGGCCCAGGACAAGCTCCGCGACGGCGGCTCGGACCTGGAGCGGCTCCTGCGCGACAAAGAAGAGGAGCTCGAGGTATACAAGGCCGGCATGGACCAGACGCTGCTGGAGCTCAACGACATGCGGCAGAACCAGGGCGTCACCGATCAGGCCCTGGACGGCCAGATCGACGCGCTGATCCTGGCCAACCTCGACAAGATCAACGACATCATCGACTCGGTGCTGCAGACCGGCGTCCAGCGCGTGGACGATGCGCTGTACGAGCTCGACTCCACCATGCAGGCCGGCAACCAGAACGCGTCGCCGACCTACGTGCTCTCGCACATCGAGAAGGCCGCGGCGAGCGCAATGGAGTTCGCCACAGCGTTCAACAACTTCATCGCCGACGGGCCGAACAGCTCGCACGCGGAGCTGATCAAGGCCATCAATGTCTTCAGCAGCGGGATCGCCGACGTGTGCCTCAACACCAAGGGCATCACCCGCCTGGCCACCGACGACAAGAAGACCGACGCCCTCATGAACGGCGCCCGCCAGTCGGCCCTGGCCACGGTCAAGTTCTTCCGGGGCCTGCAGAGCTTCCGGCTCGAGGGCATGGACCCGTTCCAGAAGACCGAGGTCGTCATCAACAACAACAACGACGTGCAGATGAACCTGCAAAGGCTCAACAAGCTCGTCGAGACCTTCGCGCCCAACTTCGGCAAGCTGCAGGGCGACCTCGGCGAGATCGTCGACGACGAATTGAGCAAGGCCGCCGACGCCATCGCCGCCGCCGCGGCGCGCCTGGCCAAGCTCAAGAACAAGCCGAGGGACGGCTACTCGACCTACGAGCTCAAGGTGCACGACTCGATCCTGGACGCCGCCATGGCCATCACGACGGCCATCGCCCAGCTGATCAAGGCCGCGACCGTCACGCAGCAGGAGATCGTGCAGGCCGGCAAGGGCACGTCGTCGCGCACGGCCTTCTACAAGAAGAACAACCGCTGGACCGAGGGCCTCATCTCGGCCGCCAAGGCGGTGGCCAACTCGACCAACACGCTCATCGAGACCGCGGACGGCGTCATCTCCGGCAGGAACAGCCCGGAGCAGCTCATCGTCGCCTCCAACGACGTGGCCGCCTCCACGGCCCAGCTCGTGGCCGCCAGCCGCGTCAAGGCCGGGTTCATGAGCAAGTCGCAGGAGAACCTGGAGCAGGCCAGCAAGGCCGTGGGGGCCGCCTGCCGGTCGCTGGTCAGGCAGGTGCAGGCCCTGATCCGCGACCGGATGGGCGAGGAGGAGCAGGTCGACTACTCGAAGCTCGGGTCGCACGAGTTCAAGGTCCGGGAGATGGAGCAACAGGTATGTCTTGTCTCTTGATTACCCGTCTCCCACGCATTCTTGGGTATGGCTACTAACATACATTCCCCCCCTCGCTTTCCTCCTCTTCTCACAACAACACAGGTCGAGATCTTGCAGCTGGAGAACGCTCTCGGTGCCGCCCGGCGCAGACTGGGAGATATGAGGAAGATTTCGTACCAAGAGTAAAGAAGAAGAGCAACAAGCCAAGCCGGGAGGCAAAATCATCCATAATCGCAATAACTTTTTTTCTGTTCTTCTTCTCCCTCTTTCTCTTTATTCCTTTGAACTTTCTATCTTCTTGTCTTTGCATGTTGTCACCGCTTGCAACCTTGGCCCTTTTATCGTCACATCATCATCTTGTCGTCTACCTGCCGGCCTGAAATCTCAGGCGGCGACGTGAAGAAAGCGGGCAACACAAGCAAAACCTTATCGCAAACCTTATCGAAGATTGGGTTGCCCGCCCGGGACGATGAGGGGGCAGAAAGGCGAGCGGCTTCGAGGGCGGTGAGTGGGGGTATCACCAACCTTCCTGCCCTCGACGAGGGGGGGGGAAGGGAGATGGGTTGGGAAGGGAGATGGGTTGGGAAGGGAGATGGGTTGGGAAGGGAGATGGGTTGGGTGGTGACTCACCCTAGCCGAAGAGCCGCAAGTCAAATGCGGGACCAGCCGTCCGTCCGCCGTCTGTCTGATGCAGGTACCTACCGTTCGACCCGCACCTGCCCGCTATTGTGCCAGTGTTGCGCCAGTGCACAATAGCGGGCACAATAGCGGGCACAATAGCGGCTCGCTCAATAAGCTTTCGCTCAATAAGCTTCTATTCAGTCCACGTGGGGAAGGGGGGTGGGATTAAGAGTTGGTGAAACGGCCGGTAGCTTCACCCTCCTCCCCCAACCACCCGCCACTGCGCCAACCACCTGATTTTCTTCGCAGAGAAGCAGAGAATACGTCATTGACTTTTCGGAGCAAGTTTTGTTGGTCGGATGTTTCCAACGGGCAGTCACTACCACGAGCTGTGTGTGTGCTATGTGTGGCGGTATGGCAGATGTTGATTTTACATTATGCCTGATGCCTATTCGCGGCGTGCACACGGCACACACACACGCACATCCATGCAGCCCTATCGGGCTCTGTGTGGCACATATCATGGTTCCTCCACTCAGGGTGCCATGGAGCCCCATCCTTCGGTCGCTTGAGCCGCGCCAAGGCCCACGCCCACATCGGGCAATTTGTGTCTTAGCATGGCCTCCTGTGCCCCTGTCAATTCTTCAACACCCTGAGACCTCATCACCGTTTTGATATTAAGCAATTGCATTGGTTCCCACTATTGTCAATCATTTCGGCAAACTTTTGGCCTGTTTTTGCTTTCTTTTCTGATCTATTTCTGCTGTGGGAAATGAGGGAGGGTGTTCTGTGGCCCACAGCCCACACACTGGCAAGCACGCTCAAAGCTGAGAGCTCACATCTCAGTTGTTAAGGGGTGGTCCGTGTGGTTCATTTTCTTCAGAGTGCAGACGGAAGTCCGCACGTGCATTCTTCAAGCGGGTGGCAAATTTGGGCAGCGCGCTAGGGAGGGGGGTTGCGAACGGGGGGATGAACTGCTGCGGGTGACCCAAAGGATGACGTCTGGTCTGGAGGCTTCCCATCCCGAAAAGGGCCCCAACCTCCTCCTCCCTGAGAGGTAAATGACAGCGCAAATAACGGAGGAGCAAAAGATGGGAGAGCTGCCATCCATCTGAATAGGCTACTGGCGGCAGTCGGACTGCAGTCACAGTGGCAACATAGGAGGGCCATCTGAATGGGCTTGCTGCACAAAGGAGACATCACATCACACACAGGCAAAAAGGACTCTTTGGAGGAAACGGGAGCAGCTGGCCTAGGGCAACAAAAGGAATTGCCTCCCTCCAGGAAGTCACCTGGACATCTGTGCAAAATAAGGGAACAAAAAAGACACGTTGCTGCTAAAGGCCGTTGACTGGCTGGCTGGCCCGCTAGCTTGGGGGCTAGATGGGTGACGGATGGCGCTGCTGCTAGTGCAGGTGCTAGTGCAGGTGCTAGTGCAGGTTAACCCTGCTGCAGCGGCAGCTAACAGCGTTCGGTGTGCCCACTGTGATCGGGGAATGCGGCTCGGCAGCCAGAAGGGATATGGGGGGGAGTCCCGTGGTGGGCAAAAAAGGTCACTGCACGGGCGCCGTCCTGGCTCTTTGCTCTCGGCGCACAGTGCGGGCAGTCGGTTGCTGGAACAAAGGGAGGCAAAAGAAGGGGAAGAGAGCACCCTGATGGGGTGGTGAATGCGGACCATCGTACCAGCAGCCAACCAGAGCCAACCAGCGAGAAGGGTGAGGCAAAGCAGACTGCTTCACCTTGCACCCCCTAATCCCCCTAATTCGGAGAGAAGTCGCGCAGGGCAAGGGCGAGCGGGAGGGGGGGGG
>PYST01000142.1:22530-39557 GCA_003049485.1 Ophioceras dolichostomum
GGGGGGGGGGGGGTTGCGTCTCCGATAAAAGGTACCTGAGCTTGAGTAACCTTAATTGGACATCTGCCAAGCTCAGCTATCACTTATACTGGAAATGTGAGGGATGACCACTTTCCAAATTTCATGGACAAAGGAGCCTTTGTCCCCAGCTCTCAAAATCTGGCCCGAACCTCTCTATATCACAATTCTATCTCAGCATCTTCTCCAAGATCACGATATAGTCAATCCAACATCAGTGATCTCCAAGATGTCTGCCTCAGGGGTTCTCCCCATCGACGACCGCGTCCGGCAACTGATCTCGAAGTTGTCACCCGACGAAATTGCACGCCTCATCCCTCAGGCCAAGATTCATCAACTTCTCGACGCTCAGACTGCGAGAGGCCGATCGGCCAAAGTCGAGACCACGTCTAAGTCCAGCAACACCCTCAAGGACCGCAAGAAGAAGAAGGTCAACGCCTTCATGGCCTTTCGTTGTACGTCTATCCCACATATTTCTCTCGTGAATTTCATTCGCAGTATGATTCTGACCGTTCCATGCAGCCTACTACTCTGATATCTTCCGAAACAAGCCGCAGAAGGAGCGCTCGCCATCCATCACCTTGCTCTGGCAGACGGATCTGTTCAAACCGAAGTGGACGATCATGGCCAATGCGTACTCTCAAGTTCGCGACTTCACTACCGCCTCTAGTGGACGCATGCCGATGAGTCGATTCCTCAGAGTCGCTTGTCCGATCATGGGAATCACGAAGCCTGCCGACTATCTCGCTACCTTCAACTGGCAGTTTGTTCCCATGAACCACAACGGACAGGTCATCCTATCGCTGCAGCAGTTCCAGGCTCCGGTGATCATCGATGGTGTCCGAGCTCCCACGACCGAGCTCGAGCTCCTTCGCGCTTGTGTCCAGGGTGGCTTCCTCTTCAAGAACAGTGCCATTCTGTTCAGGGACATGGAGGGAAGTTCTCAGGGCCTCATGGTGCAGACTGTTCCGACGATCGTGTCTGCTGGAAAACAACAGACGGGGCGTTTCGACAAGGTGTTCAAGAAGTGCGCGGGTACTGTCGCTGCCGTCCTGCCTCCGAGCGAGAATCTCGACGGTCTCGATGTCGAGCTCACTGATTGCCACGCGATGCCCCCACAGAAGGTGTATTACTGGGAGGAGCAGACCGCCAACATGGCGCAGGCGATGCCATTCCCAGATCAGGAGGGCGTTGCCTCGGGCACTCCAAGCACTTATCCCACCACCCAGGTCGGATTTTATTAGAATGCAAAACGGCGTCGCAGTCTGAGTCATTTTCGGCATTGCTTTCAGCATTGATACCACAGATAGATTAACGCGCTCTGATTCTGGTACGGAATGCTACGGAACTTTTCTCTACTTAATTGCAATCTGCTACTCCCTGTAGTGGTCAACTACGGTACAGATGATTGTGAGAAAAGATGATGTATTGTGCAGAGCTGTGTGTGACTCTTTCAACGCTAGGGCAGCCAATCTGAAGAGGGGTCGCCACGTGACCTAGGTCACGTGCCTCCCCATGCCGCTGCCACACTCCCCGTCTTTCCACGATGCGACACTCCCAGTCTTTCCACCATGCAGCACTTCCAGTCCTGAAAGAAACACAGCCAATTTACTTGACAAGCTGCCCCCTATCTGGAAGTCAAAGACCAAGAAGTCTGCTCGGCGATCCCGATGCCTACTTCATTGTGTTGTAGACGAATGTTGTATGCGTCTGGGTGGTTGGGATGAACGCGAAGGGCATCTCACCGCGCGTGAGCTTGCCGACGACCTGAGAGAGGAACTCGTTGGTGAATGCACCGTTGATGTCCTGAATCGCGATGTTCTGCTGAGGTATTAGCCGCAGGCCACCAAGACAAGATTTGGAAAGTGATAAACGTACCCATTGCATAGCGGGCACGCCCTGCCAGTCGTCGATGTCGACCGTCAGAGAATCCACCTACTCAGATTAGCTGATGCTTCTTTGTCATGTTTGCAAAATAGAGGTTGAGGGTATATTAGAAGTGAGGGGGGGAAGGGACGAGTATGAGAGGGTGGAAGGTTGATGAACTTACAGACTTGGGGGCCTCGTTGATCGGGAAAGGCATCTTGGAAGCCTTCGAGATGCTTGTCATGGCCTATTGTAGATGTGTCAGCTGAGGAGTAAGTATACGATTGAAATGGTACTTACCGATTTGCGCTCCTCATCGGCAATCGTCTGGACTTCGTCGCGCTCCCGCAAGATGTGGTTGAACCTCGCGTGATGCTCGTGCAGACCGCTATGGAGCTGTTTACCGAGATGGGTGATGGTGAAGAAGATCTCGGCATCCTTCCTCGTGTGAAAGAAGGTGATCCTCTCATCCTTGTAGAAGAACGATCCCCAGTTGCTTCCGGGCATCTGCGTGACGGGCTCGTCGAAGTCGGCTTCCAAAAACTGGCCATCGATCTTGATCTCCGGACGACCAAACTTGTTGCCGACGATGTCCCTGTAGACCACCATGCCGAAATCGTAGCCCGGAATATCGCCAGCCAGGCGGTTCGGGTGCGTCCAGGCCCACATAGACGTCATGAATGAGCCGAGAAGCATGAAGTCGAGGTCATTGTTGCCAAGGTCCAGAGTATCCTTGAAGTTGTCGAGCATGGTCACGGCCGTGTCAATCTGCAGGGTGTGCTGCTCCTTGTTGATGGCAGCTTTGGCCATGCTGCCGGCGACAGCGAGAGCTTTCTGCGTCCAATTGGCAGCGCGCGGGATGGCCCAGTGGAAGCCCGCCTTCTTGAAGTTGATCTGCGCTTGCACAATCTCCAGAGCGCAGTCGATGATGGCCGCGTTGGCCACAGACTCAAAGGCCTGGAAGATGGTATGATAGAGCACAGAGGCATGATCAATGCGTCCGGCCTCCACCATGGCCTGGAGCATGATGAGAGCGGACACAACGGCGTTGAAGAGCCGCCAGTTCCGCTGGATGGGCACGCGGAAATAGTGCAGAAGCTTATTATCGAGGCGCCGATCCATGGTGAGTTCGAGGAGGCGACGCTGTGGCTTCTCAAATGGCTTGGGCTGATCGAAGATACGAGAGATGTGTGCGAATTCGAAAAGCAGACTGCTCACCTTGGACGGGGGGGGGGGCGTGTGGGGTTGCGTCCCCGATGCTGAGCTTGGGTGCACCACCAGTTACCGTCAACCTTAATTGGACATCTGCCAAGCTCAGCTATCACTTATAACTTGAGGTCTCTCATGCAAGGAGACTGGTCCAATCCAAAAAAAAATTGCCACCAAGCACCGAACAAAGAGGAAGTTCAAGTGCACCAGCATTCCAGGTCCCTTTTAATCTTCCTCTGCACGTCTTCCGCGATCCCTAACCAGAACACTCCCGTCACGACCACTCTCGGGCATTTTCTCTCGCCATTTTTCGGCTTCGTTTTCGATCTCCCAATTCTACGATTCATTGTCACTGCAGCCGCCAAGCTCTCATCGACAATGGCTATCACCAAGCTCGGCCAGGAGTACCTCCTGCAGAAGATTTCGTCGACTGTTGATCTCCAGTACAACGTCTTCAACAACAACAAGGTCGTTGCGATTCACGGAGTCATGATGGAGGATCTCGAGCCGCACAACCGGCAGGCTCTTGCCGACTGGTACAAGGAGTAAGTTGACATACACTTGCTGTTTCTCTGCGTACTTTCGCTGACTTCTCGTAGTCTCATTGAGAGCGACGACGTCAGCATCATGAAGGATCCGGTCACCCACCGCTTCTACATGGGTCCCACGGCCATCGTTCAGCCGAACATTCTGGTTCCCGACAATTCTGTCACTGGCGGCGACACTGCGCCTCTCGCCACGCACGAGCTTGTGCACGCCAATTCTGGCCCTAGCAGTGATCACCAAGGTGCTCAGGTCAACGTCTCCAGCATCTCTGCCGGTGCTGTGGGAACTTCCGATCTTGCTGTCAACGGCACCATGTCCTTCAAGGGAGCCTCTGTTGCCAACGGCGGTATGGCTACCAACACCATCAACGCCATCGCCTACCCTTACGCCATGGTCAATACTGAACTTCTCACTGCGACGCCCCGGTATGATGGATTCGGCAACATTTTGGTTCCGCCGAACATCATCGCGGACTCCACCAACACCCCTGGTTCCCCCGCCCACTATTACATGATCATCAACGGCCAGCCCTCGCAAATCCTCACCCTCGATCGGGCCCGCGACGTTGCCGCCGTCAACCGATTCATTGCCGCTCGAGATGCCAACCATGTGTCTCCTCCCCGGGCGACTCGATGCAGCAGGAACAACGGCATCCGGCGGCCCCCGAATGCCTACATCCTCTACCGTCGCGACTGGCATGCGCATGTAAAGGCCAGCAACCCAGGCATTCACAACAACAACATCTGTAAGTAGCTTTGATCACGGTTCGGACTTTTAGATTTTGCTGGTGCTAACATTCTTAAAGCTGTCATCCTCGGAAAGCAATGGCAGGAGGAGTCCGTCGAGACCCGCGCCAGGTACAAGGCCATGGCAGACGAGCTCAAGCGTCAGCACCTTGAGAAGTATCCCAACTACCGCTACTCGCCCCGCCGCTCCGCTGAGATTCAGCGTCGTGTAAGTTTTACGTCCTGCTGAAGTATCGAAATTAAGCTAACAGTTCGTTCCAGGCTACGACCGGCGCCAACCACTAGAGTGGCATAGTCAGTCCATCTCTCTGAAGTGTGGCAGTGGCGATCTTGTTCGGCGGGTCTGCATTTACAATCATCTTCACGGCGTCTTCGACTGAGCAGCATAGAAGGAAAGCATGGCGTTGGGGAAACAAAATACCATCGGAGTTTTTCCGTTGACTTTCATTTGTTTCGGCGCATATCTCGAGTCTATTCAACCTCGGTTGACCTGTGGGAAGATGCAGCTGGATGAAATGGACGGTAGTGGTGGAACACCATAGGTAGGCAGGCAGGAGAAGTTGGTATTCCCACTCGCAGGGATAATGGTGACACCTAGGTAGAGAGGTAGACAGGTCACCTGAAAATTGCGAGCTTTCTGACCCTTTAATTTATCGATGTTTTCACCTGATGCTTCCGCTGTCGCTGTATCTGAACACTTGCCATCGTTGGTTGAACTTCCACTGAACCGACAATTACCAACGATTTCCCGCCATACATTTTGGCTTCTCAAGAGCGTGCTTACAATCCAAAAGAAACTAGAAAGTTAACATTGTTACAATAGTGTGAAAGTCATTCTTGCAATCTAGGTTTGTCCATTCCTACTCTGCATCGGCTACGGACTCGACGGACGGGAAGATGTTGGAGGGAGCATGAGGGCAACATTTATTATCAGTTCGCTTCCATCATGGCCCAGAGCATGGTGATGGCGGGCGCAAGGGCATTAGGGAGTTGGCATTTTAGCTTGACGGGCAATCAGAAATACTTTACAAGCTTATTGTACAGGCCCTGTTCCACGTTGGGTTGAAGAACGTCACACCGTAGTTCCTCGGATGGCTTATTTTGACTGAGAATGGAAGCGGTATGTTGAAGTTGATTGGAGCCGGGGCGAAATCAGCCTCGCGGGTTCAAGGTGACTTGGTAGGTAGAAGGAGGAGGGTACTGAAAGGTGGAAGGCACCACTCGATCGAGCCTTCCTCACAGTGAATCACTTGCCCACCCTGCCATTACGGGCACTTCCTGCCCAATAAGCCTCACCACGGCAACCAGAGTTTTTTCTTGGTGCACTTGATCGAGTCTTCCCGGCAGTGAATAAATGCACAATATCTGCCATTGATCAACAATCTCGCCGTGGCAACCCAGTTGTTCCTCGTGGACCGTACGAGTTCCGGACAACACCTTCTTCTCGATTAGATTAAGAGTCGGCGTTTGCTCCAAACCATCGACTTATTCATCTGCAATCATTCGCCGTAGTCATGGCATCGACTAGCTCTCCCGGAAAAATGTACATCCACATGGATGAAACTACACGCGAGGTTAATATACGGGTCCCATCTGATTGGACTATGGGCCGCGTTCACGCCGTCGCAGAGGCATTCTGGTAAGAGCACTCCCAAAGGAAACCTGCCTGGCCAAGGCGTGAAACTGACGTCTTTATAGCGATTGGTTCCTGGTGCCGATGGTCGTCTCTCTGGAGTCCGGCGTTGGCCAGTATCGAATCTCGACCTCCCAAGATGTCTTTGGCCTCGAGGTGGAGCGACTCGAGCGTAGGTGTTCTCTCATTCTTGGATTCCTGGAAATCGCGCTAACCATTGACCTACAACCCAACAGCCAAGGTCTGTGAGAGAATGCTTGCCATCGAGGCGGCCCTCGACCGTGAGGCGGCCCTACGCGAGGGCAGGTGTTCTCTATCCTCGGACTCCTAGAGATCACGCTAACCATTGACTTATAACCCAGAAGCCAATATCACGGCGGCCGCGAATGCCCAGGCGGCAGAGCCGATCCAAGAGAGCCAGGTCCAGGCCAGCAGCGATGCCGTGGACAATGCTATTGGTGACGGCAATGCTGATGCCAGCGTGGACGCCGGCGGCATTCATCAGTCGGCCTCCCAAGAGCAGCAAGCTGCGCCACATGATAATATCTTTGATTTTGACGCCTTTGATTTTGACGCCGTTGATCTTGACGCCGTTGATTTTGACGCCCTTGATTTCGACGCCTTTGCCGCCCGCACTGTTGAGGAGGAGCAGAGCGACTTCTAGGGTGTGATGGAGTGAGCTGGGGTTAGGGGGGTTTGCCACATAGCTTGAATTATTTCACTTTTCCCAAGCAGTAAAAAAAGGTCGTTCTCCCGCTATTGGCGATATCAAGGTTGATGCCAGTGCTAATGCTAGCGCTATCCCCAACGACCAAACTAGCGACAATAATCTCTTCGACTTTGAGAGCTTTGCCGTTGCCACCATTACGGTGCGGTATCAACTAGGGGCTCAACCGCCCCGAGTTTGATAGAGCTCCAAAGATATCAAGTGGTCGGACTTGATCTTCTCGTGAATTTTGGCCTAAGCGGCTGGGAGCTCCGTTGGCTACTAGCTCGTATTGTAGTAAAAGCGGAAGAAATAAAATAGAATGGAGTAAAAGAAGAAGTAAAGAAGTCGTGAGGTGAGACAGGCAAAGCCGACAACTACGCGAAACAGATGGGAAGAGAAACGAGGGAGAAACGACAGAGGAAGAATAATGAGAAGAAGAAAGGAAGAGAGAAAATACCTCAAAAAGCGTATCTTGCCACTACTACATAGTCCGACCAGTCCCTCACCTATGCGCTTCCTCACTGAGAAGCATCAGCGCTGATAACATTACCACTACCACCACCGCCGCCGCCGCCAGTCCAGTCGCTGCTCCACACGAACGTTCCACACCTCCACTCCGTGCCCTTTTCCTTCGCCCCGGACGGCCCGAGCGGTCGGCCGCAGCAGTAGAATGACCGACCTGTTTGTTGTTGTGGGGTTACGACGGCGCGGGCGTGCGTTAGCTGCGTGCCTGACGTGGGTGGGATCGCGATAAGTGAATCCAGAGAGAGAAGAGAGAGAGAAACAGGACTGTCGCTTTTGGGTGGGGATGAGGGACGGAAGGAAACTGCTTTGTGGCTGGTTGCGTGGCAGAGAACCGAAGCGACGTTGAGACCACAAGCTCCGGAGAATGGATGGGACACATGGATGACATACACACGCACAGGAAGAACAAAAAACCAGAGTAGAATAAACTAACAGAACGAGAAAAGAAAGGAAAGGTTTGTACGAACCTCGATTGACGCCCGCCTTCTTGGTCAGCATGCTGATGCAAGGCTCGTCGTGCTCGCACTTGGGCGGGACCCGCCCGCCCAGCAGCTTGGACCACGACTCCTTGGACTCGATGGGGTCGACGACCATCTTGTCATCATTCTGCCCGTCTTCCTCCTTGTTATTGTTGCCGCCGGTGCTGTTGTAGTCGTCGTTGGCGACTATGATCGTGGCCGCGGGGTCGTACGGCTCGGAGCCACTGCCGCGTGAGAGGCTGCTGCTGCTGCTGGTCAATGTTGCTTGCGCCGGTGCAGCTGCAGCTGTGGTAGTCGTGGCGGTCGGCGGCGTCGCTGCGCCGCTAGGCTTGATTGCGAAGAGAAAGGGCGGCGCACCGGCGACCGCCGCTGGTGTCTTCTTCGTCTGGAATGCTGGCGCCGCCAGTGGCGGATTGGTGGCGAAGGCTATGGTGGCGGCGGCAGGTTTGCCGCTGGTGCCAGTGGCGGCGTTGTCGTTTTGTCCATCTTTCAGCACCTCGGCGCTGCTGCTGTTGGATGACTGGGTGGTGAAGAAGCCCCTTAGGCTCGTCTGGGCGCGAGACAGGCCGCCGGATTTGTTGCTAGAAGAGACGTCTCTGGGTGTCGAGGATCCTCCTCCCTTGCTTTTCTTCTGCGGGCGAGATGCCGTTGATGGCGGCGGTTCGATCGACCGTTTCAGTTGTGATGGAAGGTTGTACCGTGAGGAGAAAGCGATGGACGCGAGCGAGCTGGAGGCGAAGGATGTGGTGGCCGAGGACGACGAAGATGACGACGAAGATCGTGGAGTCTCGAAGGGCGAGCGCGCGGGCGGCGGTGCGGATCCGGATCGCGGTGGGGGCCCGCGCGATTCCTCGGGGCTTTCCCTCACATTGCTGGTCACGGGGGACAGCACGGGCGGAAATTGCAAGAAGAGCGAGAGAGGCGACGCATCGTAGGCATCGGCGGCAGTGATGGTGATCATGGGAGGGACCAATGTGGGTGAAGTGGATTGCGGTGCTCTCTTGAACATGTCTTTGATGTTCTGCCGTCGGTCGAAGGAGGGCATGAGCTTGGCGGACTGGGGTAGCATGTCGTCCACCGACCAGTCCCTCAGCCGCTTGCCGCGGTGGAACATGCCTCTCGGGTTCACGTAATCCAGGACATGGACGTCCCTGCTTTGGTCGTTGCGGGGGTCGAGCTTGACGACGTCTCCGAGCGTGGCGTAGACGGGGCAGTGGTCGGAGCCGAGCAGGCCCTCCTGGATGTTGGCGTCGACGAACCAGTGGCGGATGCCGTTGCTGCAGAGCACGTAGTCGATGCGGCTGCCAAAGTTCCCGGGGCGGGCGTTCTTCCTCGTCTCCCAGCAGGTGTACATGCCCTCGCGCTTCGGGTGGAACTCGCGGCAGAGATCCCACAGCACCGGCTCCCGGCCCTCGCGCCTGCCGCCTACGACAGTGCCTCCAAACACAAGCTGGTTCAGGAAGCGCCTCGACGGCATGGAGATGAAGTCCTCCAACGTCATGGACGCCCTGCGCAGCTGCTCGGCGATTCCCGCTGTGTCCAGCTCGCCTCGGATGATGTTCAGGTCGCCGGCGAGAACTACTTGCTTGCCCATGGCAACGAGGTTACGGACCCTGACGTCCAGGGCATCGAGGAACGCGAGCCGGAAGTCTGTCCTGGTGTCATCTCTAGTGGCCGGGCTGTAGACTCCTATGAGCACGAAGGCTGGGAACTCGAGGACCATGCATCTGCCCTCGGAGTCGAGGGTGGAGAGGTCGATGGTGGATGACGACAGTTGGCCAGGCTGGGGATACCCGCCAATACATTGGCCAGGCGGCATGTCACGGAACTTGATGGCGGACTTGGGCGGACAGGAGATGCCGGTGAGGCCTTCCTCGGCGCGGATGGGGCAGCACTTGCTGTTGCGGGTGTAGATGACCACGCCGGAGTAGCCCTTCTTGAAGCGCGGCAAACTGAAGTATACGTCCCAGCCGGGTACGAGCACCATGTCGTCCTGGAGATCCTTGCGCTGGATCTTCGTCTCTTGCATCACTACGATGTCGGCCTCTAGGATGTCGAACATGGCCTGCAAACCGGGGGTGAACGGGGGGCGGATGAGTTAGCATGTGGGTCTGAAGGAACTCTGGCCAAGAAATGCGGCCCGGACGTGGAATAGAGTGGGTGCTCATGGAATAGAGTGGGTGCTCATCATACCTGGTAGGTCTTGGTTTCGCGCCATGGCTGATACGAAAACGGATTCCTGATGCCATTGACTGCATGCTGATATCAGTAGGTGGTCATACAGGGGGCGCAGGCGCAACGAGGTAGGCCGCATCGTGTCCATCGAGAGAGTCCATCGAGCCAGCTGGAGGCGATGTGGGTCGTGATGGTGCATCGGAGATTGGCGGCGATAGCGTTGGAGAAGGGGGAACTCACCATTCCACGAGGTAATCCTCAAACCCATGTTGGGCAGAGAACTGCAGAGAACTGCAGAGAGCAGCGCTGGGAGAGAGGCAGCTTGGCGAGGCGAGCTTCAGAAGCAGCCGCAGGCGTGAAGGCGAAGGACGGAACGGAGTGGAGTGGCGAGATGATGAATGAGGTCGAGGTCAAACGTCGTCGAGCGACTTCCGCCACCCGTCGTCGACAGCGTGAGTGATGCCGTCGGGGGGGTGCATCTCTACCGGAAGGCGTTCACAGGGATCAATATACCTACGAAGGGAGAGGGAGAGCTGAGGTCTTGGAGTTGTCCAGCTTGTCTCAAGGTAGCTACGCGAGACCACGTGATAGGTCCCCACAGACGTGCAGCCTTGCCCCGCTTCCGCTTGATCTACCCCGCACGGGACGCACGGACCTAGGGCAATCACGACCGGGTTCACCGGCGGCCACCGAGAACACGGGCCGGAAACGGAAAGCACTTGTCCTCCGCTCCCGCTCCCGCTCCTGCTCCTGCTCTCCCGCCAGTCCTCCTCCCTGGGGAAGGGCAGACCCACAGCAGGGGAGCAACGTGGTTCAAAGTTTCAAAGAGAGAAGTCACCACACCACACCTACACACTGCCGTTGCTCGGAGCTTTGCCTGATTTTCGCAGATTTTCGCGATTTTTCGTCTTTCCACCGACTGGCTAGGCTATCTGCGCTTGCAGAAACCCGACAAAAAAAGTTAGAGAGCGCGTCACGACGAATACATTGCAGCAAGCAGCTAGCAAGCAGCCAGCAAGCAGCCAGCAAGCAGCTAGCAATGGCACTGTATCTCACGCCCGCGAAGATCGGGCTCCTCGCACTCGTCGAGGTGTACGTGGTAGGCGCCGTGCCGACCGAGGCGACCGTGGCGGTGCTGCACTTCCTGGCCTCGCACCTGGTCGACAACGCGATGCCGATGCCCACGGAGGACGAGTGGTCGACGGCGACCGAGGCCGTGGACATTGTGACCTCGATCGCCGAGTTCGAGCGCGTGCTCTCTCCGTACCGCGCCGCCACCGCGACGCCGGGCCGGAGGCTGTGGGACGTCTTCCTCCGCCTGCTGTGGCGGATCGACTCGCTGGACCGGATGCACGCCTTCTTCGAGGGGGACCTGCCGAGGCTGCTGGCGTTGACCAAAGCAGAGCGGCGCCTCGTGCTGGAGCACGGGAAGGAACTGCCGGGGGAGAACGTGGTCCTGCTGGGCCACCTGTCGCCTCTCGGCACCTTCGTCAAGCAGTCGCGGCTGCACTTCTCGAGGCTGTCGTTCTCTAAGGTCTCAGAGCTCTGGAGCGCGTTTGTCAAGTACCGGCAGCCCACCTCTTCGTACTGGCGGCGGAGGAATTCGACCGGCATCGACAGCCTCGCGTTCGACAGTGTCCTGCTGGCCGGCCAGCACGACTGGGGTGGTCCGGGGACCGACAGCCTGGCCGGGATCATCTACGGTGATCTGAGGCCAGAGGCGTTGACGAAGCCGCCTTTGGTCAGCACGGAAGACATTGCATCGTTGCTCGAATTCCTCGTTGCGCAGCTCTCGAGTACGTTGTTCCCGTTGCTTTCCTCGTGAATCACTGTAAATCACTGTGAATCACTGTGAATTACTTCACCGGGGCTGACGATGCATGACGAGCCGTGGTGTTACAGAGACCGGAGCCCGCGTCCCACCAGAGATCCTATGCCATTATCGAGAAATTCTCCAAGAATGCTTGGTGACACCAAGTCTTGCGCATTACCTTTCGTATGTTCTGGATCTCCACCCTCCTGCTTTTATGACCAACTAGCCTCGCGAGTATGCATCTCTCAGCAGCTTATGATGGACATACACTCTCTGCAGCTTCCTCGAGTCCTGGCGATCAGGCGACTACCCGAACTCGTTCGACCTGCTGCACCGCTACTTCGACTACACGGTGCAGAGGGGCGACCGCATCTCCTACCAGTACGCGCTGCTCAACATGGCCGTGCTGCAGGCCGACTTCGGCTGCTTCCAGGACGCCGTGTCCACCATGCTCGAGGCCGTGTCGACAGCGCGCGAGAACAGCGACCACGTCTGCCTCAACTTCTCGCTCAGCTGGCTGTTCCGGTTCGGCCACGCCCACCCGTCCTTCGTGCGCGAGCTGCAGTCGCGGAGCGTGCTGGCGTCCGACAAGGAGATCCTGGCGTTCCTGCGGGCGCAGGCCAGGGAGGCCGGCGGGTGGGTGCTGTGGAGCTCGGCTGTCCTCAACGAGGCCAAGATGGGCCTGTGCAACGGCGAGAGCGTCTCGGCCGCGGCGGAGCTCATCGTGCTCAGCTCGCGGGTCGTCGTGGAGCACAACCTCAAATCCGCCGTCCC
The DNA here is from genome assembly GCA_003049485.1 of Ophioceras dolichostomum. Classification (NCBI taxonomy): domain Eukaryota; kingdom Fungi; phylum Ascomycota; class Sordariomycetes; order Magnaporthales; family Ophioceraceae; genus Ophioceras; species Ophioceras dolichostomum. The sequence continues at coordinate 35,024 of PYST01000142.1, forward strand.
TGTGCAGATGTCGCTGACGAGCGCCATGTACGATCGGCTGGGCGTTACCTCGCTCTCCCACATAGTCTGCGAGGTGTTCATCCGCGTGCACGCACGCAAGGCGTATTTTGACGACGAGATGAGGGCCACCTGCCGGCTTGCGGGGATACTTGCCGGCCGCGGCCAATACGACGATGCGATGGCGCGGCTTGAGGCGCTGGACCCTACCTCCCTCCGTGCGTGGAAGTCGGGCCAATACTGGCGCCGTTTCCGGGGCCTGATCAAGCTGCGGCGCGAGCTGCACCGCGACGAGCTCGGCGCCGCGGACCACCTTGTCGCGCAGCTCCAGCAGTGGGGGCCGGAGAGCTTCGAGCCGGACATCGTGCACATGATCGACGGGCTCCACGTCGACGCCCTCCAGCGCCACGGGGAGATGGGACTCGCCCTCGCCAAGACGAACGTCTGTATGGCAGAGCACCGCGACCAAGGCAGGGACATCGCACTTCGCATACGTCTACTCATAACCAAGGCGAATCTTCACGCCAGGGCTGGCCGGCCACAAAAGGGCTTCACGCTGGCCATGCGCGCCGCCTCGAAAGCATGGCGAGCCCGCTTGCTCACCGTGCTGTGGAATTCCCTCGGCGTGCTGTCCCACATCCTCGTCTCGCTGGGCGAGTTCGCGGCCGCGGCGCGCATTCTCGTCGCGGTCATCCCTCGCGCCCTGGAGACCGACATGGCATTCGTCGCCGGCGGGTTGTACTCCGTTCTCGCGGACGCATACATGGGCCTCGCGGGCGAGTTGTCGGGCGACGCTCTCCGGGCCATGCGCTCTCTGACGCCTGTCGTGGCTCCAACGCCAAAATCGAACAGGACTGGCGGCCCGACGACGCAGACACGCATCAGCCTGACCGCCGCAGTAGCCAGGCTGTCAGAACAAGAGCCACAAGAACAACAAAGACCTTCTTCAATGATGATGATAGACGACGACGACATCAACGAACTCTCATCACAAATACAGCCGCCGCAGCCGCCGCCGTCAACACAACCACAACCACAAGGATCGAGCGGCAGCGGCAGCGGCAGTTACTCCAAAACCAACAGCCCACACGCCGCAGCGGCTCAGCGCATGCTAGAGATGACGACCAAGGCCGTCGAGTCCCTCGAGCGCGCCTTCGCCCACTTCTCCGCCGTGGACGACCTGGTGAAGCAGTGCGAGACCCGCGCGAAGCAGGCGACCATCATGCGCGTCGTTGGAGACCAGGACAGGGCGGAGGACTACGCTGCTCAGTATCTTACTTTGAAGAGGGAGAGGGGCGCTACTGCTGCTGCTGCTACTACTACTGCTGCTACTGCTACTACTGCCCCTGCTGCTACTGCTGCTACTGCTCTTTCTCAAGCTTAGATTCAGACTCAGAGTCAGACTCAGAGTCATAGTCAGACTCACACTCACTCACACTCACACTCACACTCACACTCAGACTCGAAGGCGTGAGTGGTGGAAAGAGACGCAAGGCCTCTTTTCAGTGCCTTATTCTCTTTTGGGGGAACCAGTGTCACCTGGTCTCATTTGCATACTAGTACATTCAAGAACGGGTGAGCAAGTAAAATAAATGGTAGAACGGGAACGGCAGCGCGGCATCATGGGGCAGCATCATGACGGGGTATATCATCGGTTAGGTTGCCATTCCTTTACTAGCGAGCGGCATATAGATACTACGGACGGGCTACTACAGACCTATAGATAAGGAGCCGCTTTTGTTTCGAATTTTGTAATTTGAATCGGTGTTCGTCGATCACTGGGTACACGTGATCAAACCTTGGTGGTTGCTTTTTCACTGATGTTCAAGCTGAACTTTGACTCTGTCTTTGGCGAACTTCTTCCTTACAGCGTCCTCCAGCAGGCCTTTGAGATTGGAAGTGAGATTTTGCACAAATGGCCAGGACTGGCACAAAATAAGCCGGCAAGTTGCTATGCTCTGAAAGGGTTTGTCTGCCTCTTCCTTTGAGCTGGTGGTCCTCAGGATTCTTGGGGACGCTGGTCGTGTGTCCCAGCCCATGTCCCCAACCCATGTCCACTCCCAGGTGGTGATTTCAGCTGGGATTCTGTCGTCTGGGTCTACGGAGGAGGGGACTCGCGGCCTTCCGTCGAGGAAATCTTGCTAGGTACTTCGTAGGTACCTGTTATTAAATTAAGAAAGTAATATTGACCGCCACTTTGTTGCTTTCCACGCACCCTTGCAGGTTGCCCCCGCATGCTTCTCAGCCCACAACGCCCGGTTTGGGTGCCTTCTGCGGCCCTCGACGACGCCCGGCTTTGGTGCGTCCTGGCTGCCTCCTGGCTGCCTTCTGCAGGGTGTTATATGCGGCGCTTCCGGACCAGCTTCCGGACCAGCGTCCGGACCAGGCGCTAAGACATGGATGCTGGGTATCATACGGCCAAATCAGGCATCCGGTGAGAATATTGGACGGACATCCGGCGCGGCCAAGCCAGACATCCGGTTAGAACAAAGAGGGGATCGTCGCCTGCCCCCACGGCACGTACGGAAGAAGAGGGAGCCGAGAATGTGGTGACTCATGGAGCCAGCAGGACTCAAGGCGGGACAGATTCGGGAAGGCCGTCATCGGACTCACGAAGCGAGTAGGTTCATGACGGAGGGCACGAACCACGTATTGCCGGTGCTGCCTGTTTCCTGGTTGGTGCCCACGCACAATAACCAAGGCCACCAAGGCCGCCAACGCACGAGAGACTAGGACCAGGGCTTTCCTGACGGAGGGCTGTCCATCGCCTGTCTGCTACACAGTACGTCTAGTATCGCGTCCCTGTCCATGCCCCCTGACAGACACTTGAGTGCCGTACCTTATATAATCAGACGTACTCGCATCAACTTCCTCTTTCTTTTTTGTAGTCGGTCGACCGACTCGCCCCAGTTGTCGGATAAAATGGTCATCGATCTGTAGGATATTCCTTGCAGATTCCCTTCTTTCTTTCTTCGTCCTATCGGCCACGGCAGAACCAAGGACTGACAGAAAAAGTTCACAGAAGTTATTCTCCCCCTGCACAAGTCCACCACCGTCCGGCGGTCGTCACGATGGAGACGGCCCTTGAGGCTTCAGCATACCACAATGGGTGGAAAGCGGCTCAAAATCGCCCGCGACGCAGCGTGTTCCTTCCACGTCACCACACTCAAGTCCTACGAGGGCTACGAAGCGGATTGTACTGAAGCCAGTGGCTGCATCGTGGACAAGAAACGCGCCTTGGTCCTCATGAACGCCCATGTCGTGGGCGACAATCTGTCGAAGGGCTATGTCGTGCTCAGCGACAATCGCAAGGTTGGTCTGATGCCCATCCATCTAGCGGCTGCTACCAGGCTGCGTTCCTGGCCGTCATGGCCGTCATGGCCCTCCCTTTGACCGACTGGCTGCTAACCACCCAACGTCCCGTCCCTCAATACTCCACGCCGGCTGTCTAGTTTGATTTCCGAGTCGAGTACATCGATCCGCTGCACGACTTTGCCATCGTCGCCCTTCGCGCGGAAGACGTATCGGTCTCGAAGGACCTAGGCTGGGAGGTGAAGCTCGAACCAAGGCGGCTTCAGGAGGGTGTCGAGGTACACCGGGTGAGCAACGAGTCCTGCCTGAGAGGCAACGTCGGACAGGGCTTCATTGGCCAAATCGACTGCAACCCGCCTGACATTGAGGGGTGGGAGCGTCAGGACGCCAACATCGACTATGTCTCGCTCTCCATGGTCACGCAGGGTGGCAGTTCCGGCAGCATGGCCGTTGACTGCAACGGCTACGGCGTAGCTCTTACGTGCAGCGGCGGCCTGTCCGACGCCTTCCTGTTGGGCGTGGCGCTGCCCTTGAAGGCCTTGCGGGCACTGCAGCGTGGCAAGCCGGTCACACGTGGCACCCTGCAGGTCAAATGGGGGCTGAAGCCCCTCCACGAATGCGTGAGGTGCGGACTGGCCAAGATGTAGGTGAAGTGGTTCAAGGATCTGGGCGTCAGGAGCCTGGTCTACGCACAAGCCGTCTTGCCAGGCGGCCCGGCCGACGGCAAGATCGAGGTCGGCGACATCCTGTTGACGCTGGACGGCCGTCCCGTCGCCAGCATGCTCCGGGTGAAATCCACATGGATGGCCACGTCAACGAAGTCACCGAGCTTGCATGCTGGGGGGCTAAGGGCGACTTCGAGGCCGACTGCACCATCCAAGACCTCCACGGCCTCACTCCCGCCCATCTTCTCATGCGCAACGGGACCGTGTTCCACGACATGGCGCTCGCCACTGCTTTCCGCCGTGGAATCCCCGTCCAGGGCGTCCTTGCTTGCCGAAAAGCCAAGCCGCCGTTCCGAGGATTGATGCAGGTGGTGTCGATCGATGATACCCCCATCACCGATGTGAAGCAGCTATCCCAGGTGCTGGAAGATCTGAGCGGTAATCCGACGAAGGTCGTGGCCAGGATCGGCCAGACACCCTTGAGCGACCGCGCAGACTTGCTTCCCCAGAGCGGGTATCTCCTCAGGGCCACCGACCAACCCTCGTGCGATTTCGAGAGG